>VMDO01019499.1:29144-39661 GCA_007922755.1 Pedetes capensis | reverse complement strand
ATGATTCCTAATTTGTTAAGCATTGCAAGTCTATACGCTACTTTGGTCTCATGCATTACCTGGCCTGGTAATGTCCAGTCTCCTTTTCACTGAATGCAGTGATCATATCCTAGTAAATCCTAGCTGGAGAAAAGATGTGATGTAGCCCAGGGCAGCCTGATGACAGTGAGTGTTCTGGTGGTTTTGTTTCACCATTCACGATTGTGGGTCTGTACCAAATTCATCCGGAGGGTGAACTATTGTATTTGTTCAGAAGATCAGCATGAGTCATGAGCCAACAGTGCTTCCAGATGGGCCTTCTTCAGACAGCAAGATGCAAAGGCACTAATTTAAAATCTTTTCATTAAGGAACCAGCATAAGAGGAAACAACTAATGATAAAGCAGAACATCCTGTACGCTGCCTCGAATTCAAGAATTGAAGCCAAGTGCTACAGCCCATACCTGTAATCCTAGCAATCTGTAGGCAGAGGCAGGAGAAGTATAAGCTCATGGACAGAGGCAGCCTGTGCAACTTCATGAGACTCTTTCTCATAATAAAAAATAAAAAAAAGGCTGGGGTGCAGCTCAGTAGAAGAGCATTTGCCTAGCATACATGAGGCTCTGGGTTCAACCCCTCAGTGCTAAAAAGAAAAAAAAAATTCAAAAATTGATAGAATCGAGTAGTCTTTGAGTGCCAACAGCTGGGCACTCCAACTCCAGGTTAGGGACACTGTTCTTCTGAAAAGAACTGACCATTCCAGAATTCAGGGAAGCTGCTGTGTAGACTGCTGCAGGTGGAATTTTGGAGAACAAGAAAGTGCTGTTGGTTTCTGTAGGCATCATCTCTGAATCACGCTGTGGTGAAAAATGTCTGGGAAAGGCTGAAGGTGGCAGTAGTGGCACTTTCCAAAGAAGTGAAATCGGTACTAAGAGCAAGTCTGCAGATTCCAACCTTGAGGAGCCCTCACCATGCAGCATTGCCAGAAGCCTCCACACAGATTCCGCCAGAGGCTCAGGACAAAACAACAATAATTCAGATGTGCAAGATTTCCAATAAAGTATCCTGGTGCCATTGAGATACCAAAACTCTCTGTTGTTGTTGTTAGGTGCCATCAAGTTGGTATCGGACTCATAGCGACCCTCATAGGGTTTTCAATGGCTGACTGCTTCGGGATTGCCTTGGGAGTGGATTCCCAGGTTCTTCTCCCATTTTTGCGGTGCTGGAAATTGAACTCGGGACCTCAGAGACTGCAGAGCAGTGCTCTGCCAATTTAGCTAAATCCCAGCCCAAAACTCTCTGTGAGAAAAAGGTTTTGACAGACAATTAGTTGTGGTAAATTATGTAGATGTTGCCCAGGTTGAAAAGATTCAGATTAAGCTTCTAATTATGAGGCTCTAAAGTCATAGTTTGAAAGAAGAGATATGCTCTTGCATCCCACTGGGTGGTGAGTCTTTTCAGTGTTTCCCTGAAGCCTTGTTTACATCCTGTTTCTGAGCACTGTGGCCATAGACTGTACAAAGGGCTGGGCAGGGAGGCTGAGTTGCACAGGAAGAGACAGTTTCTTCCTCCACATGTACAACTTTTTACTTTTATGCGGCTGACTGATGTCCTTGCTTAAATAAGGAAATGACTGTGGTGACAGCTTACCCTCTGCAGATTTTTTGTTTAAAACAAAACCTACTGGCAAAACCTTACTGTGGCCTCCCTGAACTAATTTCACCTCTTTAAAAACAAATTCAGAGTGTTGATCTAATATGCCTACTTACTCATACCTCATTCCTAACAAGAACTGTGGTGAGATGGGCTTCAAAAATATATCCAAGTCAAAAAGATAAACAAATAAATTATTACACCGGAAAATGAAGAATGAAAATTAAGACAAACTAAAGCTATAGAGTTGTTGTTGTTGTTAGGTGCCATCGAGTCGGTATCCAACTCATAGCGACCCTCTGTTCAACAGGGGAAACACTATTGTCAGTGCTTCTCTGCTGTTCATAGGGTTTTCAATGGCAGATTGATTTTTGGGAGGGTGTTGCCAGGTCCTTCTCCCAAGCCTACAGCTTCTGGTGTTCCTAGGCGGTCTCCCATCCAGGTACTAACCAGGCCTGACCCTGCTTAGCTTCCGATGTCTGACGGGATCAGATGCCACAGGGCTACCGCTGCAGGCAAAAGCAATAGAGTTAGTGTATAAAATATTGTAAGATCTGTACAGTTACCTGCAATGGATGTGGATGAACAAAAGACTCACATGATTAATCCTAAGAGTGTACAATCTCTTATTGGTTATATGACTATTCATTGTCAAAAATCACAGAGCTGTATCTCCAAAAGGAAAGTTTTAATACATACTAATTATACATCAATAAACATGACTTTAGATACAAAAAATGCAATCTCTTAAATCATGGAGAATGAGAATATTAAATATGATATTTCATGTTTTCAATAAAAAATAAGCCCACAAAAACAACTGTATAATACCAGCGTCTCAGGAGGCTTGTACAACTCAGTAAGAACCTGTCTCAAAATAAAAAGTTAAAAGGGGCTGAGTCTGCAGTTCTCGGTGGTGAAGGGCTTGCCTAGCATATGTGAGGACCTGGTTCAACATCCCAGTACCACACACACACATATAAAAAAAGAAAAATCAAGAATTGAATCTTGATCATGGTGGTGTGACCTGAGCAAATCATGAAAAGAAATGTGAGAACCCTGAGAACTTTTCAATGCTGTAATGCTCAAAAAACAAAACAAAACAAACAATAAGCAGAAAAAAAAAAAAAAAAACCCAGAAGTTTCCCCTTCCTTCTTTAGTGGCATTTGAAATTCCAGAGAACTCACTGTTGAGCCAGCCACAGCTTTTCACACAATGCAGGGCTGTTTCACAGAGCCTCGAGAGAGTACTTCCGGGAGGCTGTAGCTCACCTGGATTCCCCACACCCCCACACCTGGACAGGGGCAGGTACACATGTCCAGCGTACCCCTGTCTAGTTGCCACAATAGCACCCAAGTGCTGCTCACTGAAGGACCCCCGCGCTGTGTGATGGAGCTGAGTACAGATGTGCCCAGGGGACTTTCCCCTTCTTGATCCTCTCTTGAGGGGGCTGATTTTGAAAGAAGTATTAAAGCTCAAGAATCGTTGCTTCTAGCAAATGGTGAGTGACAGTTTCACCTCAGAGCATGTTTAGAGAACTGAAGGCTTGGGAGAGAATTCCCCTGGTCCCTGGCTCCACTGTGGCTGCAGACAGGGGCCTGGTGGGGCTCAGAAGTCCTAACCAGGCCTCCTTCTGTAGAGGTGAGCAGGGAACTCTGGGGAGTTCACCCTGGAGGACCCAATCCATTCAGCTACCAACGATGCATCATGATTAAGAGACCAGGAATTCGGTGTGAAAACAACAGTGGTGGTGGAGGGTAAGGAAGACATTTGGCAGCTTTGGGAATCTCGCTTCTCCCAGCATCTACAGGACTATGTGTTACATGCTGAAGCCCAGAACCCAGCCTCTCCTCAGCTCTGCTCAACCTCCCAGGGTTGTGACCTGGTGATTCAGAGAATCCCAGTCTAGGTCTAAGGCAGACCACCTGGGTGCCCAATCTCCTCAGGTCTTAGAAGCTAAGCAGGGTCCAGCCTGGTTAGTAATTGGATGGGAGACCACCTGGGAACACCAGGTGCTCCAGGCTTGTGAGAAGGACTTGTCAGCCCACTCCCAAAAATCAATCAACCATTGAAAACCCCTTTAATGGCAGAGAAGCATTGACATAGTGCCGGGCATGGCACCATGTTAGGGAGTGTTTCATCTGTTGTACATAGGAGCACTATGAGTAGGAACTGACTGGATGGCACCTAACAAAAACAATATTTGAGTCTTGTTTTGTCACAGAGTATATCAGTCTTACCAGGCGGCACCAACCCCTACAGCCACCAGACACACAGGTGAGCCCCACGCCACTCTGCACCTTGATATCTGCATGAAGCGGTGGAACAATACTCTCGGTGCTGCCTGCACTGCCTGTGATCTACTATGTGGTGTGCCAGGGCCCCCACCTCCCACATCCTTCCTCCTCGGCCAGCATCTGACCTGCAGAGCATCCCTGAGACCTCTCAGGACTGGCAGTGGATGACCTTTAACGTGAGTGATAGGACCTTTCTCCACAGGTAGTCGCCTACCTCACCTCACCACTGGCACCTACAGAGCATAACATGCTGACACTGACCTCCACCTGTGGGATGGGCAGAACACAAGCCTGCCACTATAGGTAAAGCACAGGGACTTTTGAGATAAAGCCATCACCTCTGGGTCTGCCTCATCCTGGGGAAAATATAGAGCCTGGCCAGGTGTCTGAGCAATGCTTCCCTCTCTTCCACACACAGGCAGATGGGCAACTCCACTGAGCCAGACAAGAATTATTAGTGCTTTCAAGTCTGGCGTCTTCCTCATATGAACTGGTGAGGATTTGAGTCAGAGCCACAGAACATGCATGGAATGTTTCTGATCTCAGGATATTTCAAAGTAGGTGTTCAAGCGCCTTATATAGCCCCCTCCCCAAGTCAATATTTTAAAATTCCACTAGGCTGGGGCATTGTTGTTTTTGTTGTTAGGTGCTGTAGAGTTGTGTCTGACTCATAGCGACCCTGACAGGGTTTTCAATGGCTGATTATTTTGGGGGGTGATTGCCTCCAGAGTGGATTGCCCCATCCTTCTCCCAATTTTGCAGTCCTAGAAATTGAATCTGGGACCTCAGACATTGCATAGAAGCACTCTATCAACTGAGCTAAATCCCCACCCAGAGTGGGCATGTTGTTGTTGTTAGGTGCCGTCAAGTCGGTATCCGACTCATAGCGACCCTCATAGGGTTTTCAATGGCTGACTGCTTCGGGATTGCCTTGGGAGTGGATTGCCAGGCCCTTCTCCCATTTTTGTGGTGCTGGGAATTGAACTCAGGGCCTCAGAGACTGCAGCGCAGCGCTCTACCCACTGAGCTAAATCCCAGCCCAGAGTGGGCATAGCATGCCTGTAATCCCAGTGACTTGGGAGGCAGAAACTGGAGGATCACAAGTTCGACACCAGGGGCAGCCTATATAATTTAGCAAGCCTCTATCTCAAAAGGTAAAAAAATGGTCTAGAGGTGCATCTCAGTGGTACAGAGCTTGCAAAGAATGCAAGTGCAAGGCCCTGGACTCTCTCTCACACATGCGTGTGTGCATGCACACTCACACACATATCCCCATAGATATCTATTTTTAACTGGATACTTTCTGATGAAATGCCAGGAAGAGTTGGTTACAAAATGTATTCAAAGGGCACAAAAGAAGTTGTTTTTCTTTGGTATTATTGATAATTAAATAAATATTGAAGGTCATATTTTAAAGTCATTGATTCCACTTATTGATCTCAATTCATTCTCTCTGACCACATATAGGAAAAAAATGAATTTCTGATTATTAGTATCCTTTTTGACAA
Organism: Pedetes capensis; assembly: GCA_007922755.1. NCBI lineage: Eukaryota > Metazoa > Chordata > Mammalia > Rodentia > Pedetidae > Pedetes > Pedetes capensis. Next base: position 34,224 of record VMDO01019499.1, on the reverse strand, counting down.
TAAAACTTCTTGAAATTTGAGAAAAGATATTTACTTATCCACTTTCCACAGTAGGAAAATATGCAGCCACATCATTTAAGAGGTCACTAATTATTTAAGAACTACACAGACAGACCTTCCTGAATGATATACCCAGAGTGTCAAAAATATGTACACATAGGGTGCCAAAAAAAGGATACACATTTTAAGGAATATTTTCTGGTACTTTTCAAAGCTGAATTGAGTAAAATCAGCAATATGTAGTATGATGTTCATTCAAAAGATGTTAGGTGTCATTGAGTCAACCTACCCTCATAGTGTTTTACATGGGTGATTGCTTGGGGATTGTTTTGGGAGTGGACTACTGCATTCTTCCTCCATTTTTGCAGTGCTGGGGATCAAACCTGGGTGCTTAGAAAGTGCAGAGCAGTACTCTACCAACTAGCAATAAAATGAATGCTTGCCCACCATGCCATAGGCAGGGCAATCAAAGAGAATGCAGAAGCATGGTTGTCATTTGAAGAGCACAGACCATTTGGAAATGTTATTTGGACCTGGAGAGCATTGGAAGTAGGATGGCAATGGAGGTGCGAGTGTGCAAAAGAACCTCCAACACGTCTCACAGTTGCCTGTATTTGCGATAAGTTTGAGATGCGTGGTACTGTGTGTGGTGTGCACAAGGGTAGATCTGGGAGGTCGAGGCAACAGGTCCTGCTACTTATGCTGTGGTGACCACTCCGGGCACCTCTTACAATTGGAGAAGTCAAACGAGACTTGTCTTCATCTTGTGTTATCAGTATATACTGAGTATTACAATTTAAATACAGTTATTTTCTTTCTTAAAATACTTATACTTTTTATCACCCTCTGTATAAGATATATATGTCAGATATCAGTATATATGTGGCATATATGTATATGTATATATATCTCATATAACTTTATACAGGAAGAGATAAAAGACAACTTTTTTAGGTCACTAAATATTTTTGTCAGATAAATCTTGGGACACTTCCCACTGACTTTGACCACAAGAGCTGTGCTTAGCTAAAGATTTTTATGGAAGCATTACATCTGGGTGTCTGTAAATTCAAGTCCTCATTCACACTTGGAACCTTGTTCCCAATGGCTAGGAAAGGGGTCAAAACCTGCCACATCACTTTACCATGTTGTTGTTAGGTGCCGTCGAGTCGGTATCCGACTCATAGCGATCCTGTGTACAACAGGGGAAACACTATTATCATTGCTTCTCTGCTGTTCATAGGGTTTTCAATGACAGATTGATTTTTGGGAGGGCGTTGCCAGGTCCTTCTCCCAAGCCTACAGTATCTGGTGTTCCCTGGCGGTCTCCCATCCAAGTACTAACCAGGCCCGACCCTGCTTAGCTTCCAAGATCTAATGGGATCGGATGCCACAGGGCTACGACCGCAGGCTCACTTTACCATAGACTTGGTCATTTCCTACACAGGATAGTTAACAAGTGCAATAGTGACCTATAGTTGAGTTGCTGTGCCTGCAACTCACTTTCTGCCTATGTTAAGCATTTATATGAGCAAACAAGTACCAAGGGGAGAAGTGTAAACTTCAGAAATACCAGCATAGGAAGTGACAGGCCTGCAGATTTGAGGATGCATATTTTGAGTTCATTCAAATTAAAGAACATATATGAGACCAATACATATGGCAAGATGTTGAACACTGGAGTCCATCTATCAGAGAACATTTAAAATAGTTGTGGAGCAGGAAATATGTTGATTGTTCGCTGATATTTTGCATAATTTACTTTTTTTTTTCCTGCAGCCATACCACTCACTGTAGCACCCAATCCCATCAGATCTCAGAAGCTAAGCTGGGTTAAACCCGGTTAGTACTTGGATGGGAGATGACCTGGCAATCCCAGGTGCTCTAGGCTTTCGAGAAGGACCTGGCAGCCCACTCCCAAAAGATAATCAGCCATCAAAAATCCTATGAATGGTAGAGAAGCATTAACAATAGTGTTTCACCTGTTGTATGTAGGGTGGCTACAAGCTGGATATTAACTCCTCAGGACCTAACAATAACACTTCTTTAATTTAAATGGCACTATTAGAAAAAGTTTGTTTGTGCCTCAGTGAGGTGATCTTAGGCTCCATAAAGCTCCAGCCAGATGTTCTGAGCATATAGATACCAATGAAGAAAGTGTGCCTGAGAAACTTCAACCTAAACACTGGTTTCTGCTGGACACATGACTGTGTAGACTGTTGCTCAGTCTGCAATGTCATCATGGTCCTCAAGGTTGGGTGCAGGTCACAGACAGGTCCCTCCAGGGGTCCTCTCAGCAGGTACCTTCACCTATCCTGAGGAGCCTCCCTCTGCTTGGTGGCTCTGGAGACCCCAGGGTACAGCCTCGTGGGGCTGGTGTCTTACTCTGAGCCAGGCCATCATGGACCCTGGGTAGAGAGGACCACTCACTTGCTTCTGCCAGCCAGCTAGACTCAGCCCTGCTAGAGAAGGAAGGAGTTGGCCAGGAAGACAAGGAGTCAGTAGGGACTATCGAGGGCTGATAGGTCCCAGGATTGACCTTGAAGCTGGGGTGGAATTTAGACCAGATGGCCTGCATCCCACTGCAGAGTGGCACACAGTGACACAGCCACAGAAGTTTTGCACAGTGCACCAGTGTCTAGAGCTCATTTCCACCTTTCTTGAAAATTCTAAAGTCAGACCAGACTCCCATTTCTCCTGCCACAGCCATCAACTGGCTTTGGATATGCTGTGCATTTCCCCTATTCTATGGTCCTTGCTGGTCTGGTACTTCTCAAGCAAGACATGAACTTGGAGGGATATCCAGGTGTCATAGCCCAGTGGGTCTGTGAGCCTCAGATTACAGATGGGAAAATGGATGGCAAAGGAGTCTCAGGCCTTGCTCCTGGTTCCAGAGGGCCAGGTCTAGACTCCTGTCCGCAGGTCCCACACCTGTGCTTCCCCATGGTTCTGAACTTCAGACCTGGGGGGTTCCTGTTCAGGGAAAGGGTTAAATTTCAGCCCTGAATCACAATGGTAGGCATGCAGGTGCAGGACACACTTGACAAAGATTCCTGTGAACAACCCCAGTTACCAGTGTAGGAAGAAATTGGGAAGAAATTGGCAAAAACCCCAAAACTGGGAAAACGGCTTTTGAAGATCTGGTTCATAAATTAGAAATCTAGGGAAAGTGAAAGTAACTTGATTGGATATTTGTACAAAACCCTTCAGAAATCCCCTGTACCAGATTGGACAATTAGAAAACAATGGACTAGAAGCTGATTGGTTTGAGCCAAGGAGTAAGATCTACAATCAAGGTGAGGACAGTCCCTTGGCCCAGCACCTATGGACAGAAGCTGAGGACAGTCTCCAGTCCCAGCACCAGAGGCAGAAGAACTGCTGCTGCCCTTGAGGCAGTTTAAGAGCTACAGCACTTGTAAAGAAGTATACTTTGGATCCCTCTCTGCCATTGTCAGGGCAGAGAGACAATAAGGAGCTTTCTGTTCCCACAAGGCAAAAGTGTCTAAGGCTTTTCCCTTCTCCCATCTCCTGGCATTCCTGAGGGCCACAGGAGTCCACATCCCTCACCCGAGGGCCTGAATGAGCTGTGTTTAGTTATCTGTGTGCGTGGCCATGCCTCCTGTCCAAACATCCCTGCCAGATTGGCGAGGAGCGTGCCCCACAGACCAGGAGCATTTGAGAGGTGTCTTCCTCATGAGCTCCAACTCCTGTGTGTGAAGTAACCCACTTCCAACTGTGGGATGAGGGGTGGTATGTGTGGGGTGACAGAGGGAAGGGGAGTCTCCATGGGCAGCCTGCTGGTGACTGGAATTTAGCTGGCAGTTAATCATCATGCCTCTCTTTCCTAGAATGGCCAGCAATACTGCCTCGTGAGGCCCAGGCATCAAAACCTACTTAGTCCTGGGCTGTGGCCCAGAGCCTGGGCTTTGTGCACATGGCAGCTCTGGGCTCCTGGCCCAGGGAACTGTTCTTTGCCTGCATGCTGGGGCTCCCCACAGCTTGGTTTACCTCCTGAATCTAGGGCAGGGATTGCAAGGCTCTGGCTTCTATCACCACCTTCCTGCCTCTCCTCTTACTGGGCTGCACCAGATACCTGGTCACAGTTGTTGAGAGTATAAGAAACAGGCAAGCTCTGTGGCCAGCCCTTCCAAAGGATGGTTTATGTGTTTATACACTTGGCAGATCTTGAATGCAGACATGAATCCTACCCAAGCACACTGACTTTGTAATGTAAAGTAGCCACACGCATATGAACTTGATAGAGTTTTGCTCTTTTCCCTATAGGTCATAAGTGGGATGAACTACTATTTAAAAGTAGAGATGGGCCAAACCACATGTACCAAGTCACAGTTTAACTTGGCCAACTGCCCCTTCAGTGAGCAAAAGGATCAGCAGAATTTATGTCATGGCATAGGGAGACAGGAGAAGAATTGATGCTTTTGAATTATGGTTCTAGAGAAGAATATTTAACATACTATGCACTGCCAGAAGAACCAAGAAATCTGTCCTAGAAGAAGTGCAACCAGAGTGCTTTTTGAGAGCAAGGATGATTAGATTACATCTTACATATCTTGGACATGTTTTCAAGAGAGACCACTTCATGGAGAAGGACATCATGTTTGGGAGCATGGAAGGTCAGAGAAAAAAGAAGACCCTCATCTAGATTTATTGACACAGTGGCTGCAACAGTGGGATCAAACATAAGATCATGTTCATGGTACAGTTTCAAAACATGTTTTGTTCTCTTATACATAGCATTGCTATGAGTCAGACTCAACTCAATGGCATCTAACAACAAAAACAACAACAGCCACAATAAAAACATGGTTTGAATGTCCCCACTGAAGCTCAGGTTGAAATGTGGGAACTTGATCTGACTGTGGTATTAAGAGCAGGGGCCTTTGTGATTAATTAAGACTAGGCACAGTCACAAGAATAGAACCCCACCAGGCATGGTGGTGCATGCCTGTAATCCCAGCAGCTCTGGAGGCAGAGGCAGGAGGATCACAATTTTGAGACCAGAGGCAGCCTGCGTAACTTAGCAAGAGCCTGTCTCAAAAAGTAAGAAAAAAAAAAAAAA
>VMDO01019499.1:0-29044 GCA_007922755.1 Pedetes capensis | reverse complement strand
CCAAGAACTGACGAAACCTTCACTCTTTACACATGACCCTGTCGGGGCTACTCAGTTATAGCAATGAAAACCAGAGTAAGGTTTGTACCAACAAGAGTAGATCTTCAGGGCTCAATGGAAAATGCCTAGGGATTGTAGGCGAAAGCCAAGGATGAATGGTAGAACTACCATACCAGGACATTCTCCCAGATGGCAGTTCTACCACTGTGCCAGTGGATGGTCAGTCAGACTTTGGCTGCACAGGAAGACTCAGAAGGGAAAAGGAAACAAGGCATCCAATATCCTAGGTCCTGATATTGTAGATTCTTATGTGGAACCCACAGTAGCAAAGAAGATGTCAAGGAAGCTTAGAAAGGGTTGTGGTGGCTCTGCCACCTTACCCCTACCCAGACTAAGCATAGCCTTGGCCGCTCAGGATCAAACCCTCACTTACCAAGGAGCAACTAGGAAGAGCCAATATGAGACTGTCCTTCCTCACACCCATCATTTGAAGCAGGTGTTCACCTGTATCACCTGCCTGAGTCCTTGGAAACCATTGTCTTTGTTCAGGTTCTTCTTCCCTGATAAACTTAACCTTGGCCCCTCACAATGAAAAGTCAACCATCCAGGGGCCCTGGCTCATTTCCCTGGCTCCTACCTGTTATGTTGTTTTTTTTCTGGACCAGACTGTGGAATCCCCACCCCAGCATTGCACTGACCTTGAGTCTGCATACCTTTTAGTTATTCAGCTTCCCTGAGAATTCCCTAAGCATCTCTGGTATCAGGTTCTGCTCTTTCAGAGAAATGTTTTCAGAGTCTACATATTTTTCAATTATTTTTATGACAATCAATTTAAACACTTCAGAGAGAAAAAATAACAGCTAAATGTAGGTTCCTTCCACAGCAAATTGTGAGCTAAGGACTTTGTTATAAGTGCTTGGTAGCAAGGTGTATCTAAGAAGCACACTCAAGCAAATAAAAGACAATATCCAAAATGTGGCATTTCCCTGCAGTGGAATACTATTCAGCATTCAAAAAGGAAGAAATCTTTGTCAAAGGCTAAAACATGGATAAACTTTGAGTCCTCACTTATGCTAAGTGAACATGCAAAGGAACAATACTTCATTGTTCTACTTGTATGCAGTTCCTAAAAGAGGCAAATTCATAGAGACACAAATTATAAAGGTGGGTGCCAGGAGCTAGGGTGAGGGGAAGTAGGGGGTAGGGTTCAATGGGTATGGAAAATTTCAACTTGGGAAGATGAAGATTTCTGGAGATGAAGAAAGGAGATATTTGCATGCCAGTGTGGATGCATTTAATATCGCAGAACTGTACACTAAAAAATGCTTACGGTGATGAGTGTTATGTTCTGGGCATTTTACCACAATTAAAAAAAATTTTTAAAGACACTGTCTAAATCCAAAGAAAATGAAAAAAAAAAAAAAAAAGAAAAGAAAAAAAGCTGGGCTCAATTGCAAACTCAGGCCAGTCCACACGAGGTAAGTGGGGGATCAAGCAGCGAAGTCATGCACTCTGCATGTCATAAAAGGTATTACAACAGCATGGATGGCACTAATGAGGTGCTCTTTCACCTCTCCCTATCATAGTCTTGCTGCTTAGTGCCACACTGCAGAAAGGGGAGCTTGATTTTAGTGATTACATTAATGTCAGTAAATTAAGTCAGAATCAGAAAGTTTTGCAGAGTTTTCCATTAATTTATCATATACATGAAAGCTGGGCTGGGATTTAGCTCAGTTGGTAGAGCACTGCGCTGCAGTCTCTGAGGTCCCAAGTTCAATTCCCAGCACCGCAAAAATGGGAGAACGGCCTGGCAATCCACTCCCAAGGCAATCCCAAAACAGTCAGCCATTGAAAACCTTATGAGGGTTGCTATGAGTCGGATACCGACTTGACGGCACCTAACAACATGAAAGCTGTTTCTCTTCCAAGATGATCTTGGTTAAAAAAGACTCACATACAGGGAATTTACAAGCAATTTCTCAAGATCTCATTCTGAGATCTGAAAGTCTAAAGTCATTAGAGGGATGGCAGAGCTGCAATTTTAACATCATCCTAATACCAAATGGTTGAGCCATTAGAGAAAAAGAGTAATGGCTGATCACATCTCTGTGGGAGAAACAATGAAGTCGATGGCCAGGAGATGGGAGAATCTTGTTAGGGAAAAGCACTAGTGAACCTTTGGTACAAGAAAAATCCTGTGGTCCTGCCTTGTGCATTTTGTGGGAGCCAGAAACTTAACATGCAAGAAGCTCCCCCAGCTTTTATGACACAAGACCACCATAGCCTGCAATCTGTAGGGAACATAGAGCAATCACAAATGTATTTTCTTTCTAAGCCAACAAAATAAGATTGTTATGCTGGTTCCATAGGAAGGGAGCACCATCAAATGTCACAAGGCTTGGCCTTCAGTCCCTCAAGTGACAAGAGACAAAATTGTGTGCATATCTCCAGAGCAGTTACTGAGGAATGAGTAGTGAATTTAACAGTGTACAGTTAAGAACCTTTTTTATTTTTTCAATTGCTCTGAGGGGCAATCATGAACGAAGGTAACATCTATTATCTGATTTAATTTTGGATTCTCTCATACCTGGGTTTTATGAAGATCAAACTATAGGTTATTTTAGCTGATAGGAAATGCAGAGTTTGCCTGGTTCAAACTTCTCACTAACTGAGACTATTCTAATCAAAAAGAGCAGTGCCTAACATTCTTCCACCTTGACACAGGAGTAAAGTTCAGATCAGAGAAATTCTTCTATGCTGTACTGTACAGGGTGGAGGTGGACTGCTCAGGTGCCACCTTTGTACCTGCTCTGAACCTGTGCCATTCTTAGACATGGCCCTGTGATGCTGATCCTTCAGACCCAGATGGGGAAGGCATTTTGCTGCATGAGACTCAACACGTGAGGGAATCTGTTATCATAACCTGGCTGGTGTCCTTTAGCACAACCTGGGTAGGAAGTCATGGGTAGTTAAGGAGAAGTCCTTCAAATGCTAGTCTTAGGCAGCTGTCTTGTCTTTCAGCATTTGAAAGCAATGAATGGTGGCAGCACAGATTGGAGTGGCAAGAGCAAGTGACACCTCTTAGTGGCATAACCCTCATGTAAGCTGAGGAGTGAGGAGTCCTCAATGAGCCTGTGTTACAACTCTTATGTAGGTCAACAGAATCAGGACTCCTTGGTCCATAAATATTACAGCTGCTATGTAGGTTGAGGAGTTAGAAATCCCCAGCCTTCCACAGCCACTTGCGTTGTAGCTTCTGTGTGGACCTACGTATTGGGATCCTCAGCCCTGTCAGTGGCCAGTGTTACAGCTCTGGGCCCAGGATGTCTGAGACCCTTGGTCCTAAGACTTGACAGCTGTCTGAAACTATTCTAGGGATCAGGGCCTGAAGTTTCTCTTTTCTGGCTCTTTTCAGCCTTCTTCCCTCTTCAGCCTCCATTCTCCACTTCCTCTTATCCCCTCATTTCCACTAAATGTCTTCTTCCTGCCCTGGCCACTCCCCTGTAACTGTTCAGCTGTTTTCTGGTTCTACAGCCACTATCAGTGCCAATTGGGAGATAGTTGTCACTGTATTCATGTTGCGTCTGCTATTTTGTTGCTGGCCTTTGCCTCTCTGCTGGCTATCAGTATCTTATCACTCATCATTCAATTAATACAGCCTGCCTCTTTAAGGCTACATCGAATTTGTGGCCCCTCCCCAACAGTCCACTGCCTGAGGTCAGGACTTCTGGGGGAGGAGCAAGTGTCACCACCACCCCTTGCTGTTGCAGTGGAGCAGTGACTCGCTGATGCTGGTTCAGGCAGGGTTGTCCCTGTTCTTGCTGCAGTGATCAGAAGTGAAGGGTGCAGGTCCTTGATGCTCTTCTCTCCTTCCTGGACATCAGGAAAGTGGCTCCTGGATGCTAGCTTTAACAAGGTGGGCCTGGGGCTACTGCTGCTGATCAGACCACAGAAGATAGTAGCCATTGCCATCTCCTTTCTCAGATTCCTGTACCAGCTGTTTTGCCTCTGCTTCACCATCCTCTATGAGACATGTCATCACCACCACTGCTGCCTTTTTCTCTTCCTTCAGGTTAGTAGTTCGGTCATGCTACTAAAGGTAAGCAGAAACAACACTCAAGAGAAGTCTTTAACTGGGCCTACTATTGCAATATCAGGGGAGGGAGTACAGAAGGGTGTATCTCAGCTTTCTTGCTCAAGTGAGCTGATCAGCATTCTTGTATAGTCTTGTATAGCAAATAGGTGTTTGCGCCAATCACAGTGATTCTGTCATGCAAAAAGAGGTTTGTGTTTATACCAATCATAGCACTGTGGCCTTTCATTTGTCACAGTTGTCCCTCTTAGGGGTCAGCAAGAGAAGTATATCCCTTCTGCTTTGGACAGAAGAGGTTGCAAGGAAAGTTCAGTGCAAGTTGCATGAGACAGTTGTGGCTAGGGCAACACCCCAAGAGCTATAGCAAATAGTTGCAGTGTCATAGCTTCCTCAAGATGTCCGTGGACTGTTTTATAACAGCAGGTAGTGGTATGAGGGTGGGTGAGCTGGAAAACAGTTCTTTCCACTCAGAACAGCCAGAGCCAGAACAGAAGGGAGAGCCCAATAGCTACCAATCAAGGAATCAGATAATCCCATCCCTCAACACCAGTGCTTCCTTGCAGAAAAACAAGCATCAAAAGGACCACTCACAGCAAGAATGACAAAACCTTACCATCAATACCAATATTGATTTTAACCATGTGTTAACAATACTACATGCCCAGCACCCCAAGGAGAGGTTTGAAATGTTTAGTAAACCTACTTTATGCATGTGTTTGTGAATCCTTCTTTTTTTTTTTTTTTTTTTTTTTTTTTTTTTTTTTTTTTTTTTTTTTTTTTTTTTTTTTTTTTTTTACTTTTTGAGACAGGGTCTCGCTAAATTACGCAGACTGCCTCTGGTCTCGAACTTGCGATCCTCCTGCCTCCGCCTCCCGAGCCGCTGGGATTACAGGCATGCGCCACCATGCCCATCCTGTGAATCCTTCTTGAAGATGAAATTATGCTCAAATAAAGGCATGGGTCCCACTCTTGTATTTGGAGTGGAAGTGAGGATAAGGGGCCAACTCTTTATGTGGTTCTTCAGGTTGTTATTACTTCATGTAGTGAAGAACTGTTTATATATTTTATTTTCCATATTAATCTTTGTACAGACCCACAAATTATGAAGAACATATCCCTATTTACAGATGAGTATATTAGAAAACTCCCATGAACAGACGAAGTGCTAATGAGTTATAATATATATCAATGCAAATTGCAAGCTAGTCCATTTAAAGATAAATATAACCTGATCTACATTTTTCAATAAAAGTCATTATGATATCTAGCATCTTAATAAAAATGACAGGCATCATTTTACATTTTCCTAAGAGGACTTTGCTTTAACATGTAGCCATGTACAAAGTATCTTCAGAACATGACTTCATACCTGCATGAAAGTCAAGGTAAAGTTGATTCTGGAGATCACTTAGATGCTTCTATAAGTTAAAGAAAACCAGTAAAGAATAAAAGCACCTTTGATTCAAGAACTATTGCAAGAGTAGAGAAGAGAGGAGAAGAAACCTCAGGACAGAACTGGGCTCCATTATGCATACAGCCAGGACAAGTGTAGATTTACCCCCAAGGAACAAGGTAGTGGCAGAAGATGCTAAATTTCTAAGAGAAAATATCATAGGCATAGGGGCTAATCTTCCCAGACCCACATGAGAAGGATCTTGCTAAAGGAAGGCCAGGGAGAAGATCATACCTGGGAAGAAGGACTTGATAGAACAGATGACCAGCTATCAGGGGTGTGTGAGGAGGCCAGGGTTCTTACTAAATTGACTTAGGGGGATTCTTGCTAAAGCTGGGATGTGCAGAGATGAACACAGTAGATCACCTACTGTGATCCCTACTGGGGTCAAGTGGTACTTGGTTGAGCCATCTTGACAGATTTGAGAGGAAAAGAAAAGGAAAGAAAAGAAGGGAGTCCAGGTGCAGAAGGGAGCTTACCACAGAGATGGACTTGAGAACTAGGCCTGGGGAGCCTGAGGCTTGCCTGGGGGCTGGAATGCTGTCTCATGCCCTCCACCCTGCCTACACCCTAGAGCATCACATAGTGTGTCCTAGAATTAAAGTGTCATAGTCACCGCCTAAACTTGTAACCTGGCAGCCTTGCACATGTTAAGAAAACACTCTACCACTGACTCAGATGAGGAACAACTTGACAGCAAAGGTGGATCCGTATAAACCGATTTCCCAAAGTCCATCCCTCTCCCAGGAAGATTCCCAATTCCCTCCAATCTCTGCACCCATCAAGGTCATGGAGGCCCACTAGCACATGTCTTCCTGGAGTGGGCCCTGTTCCTGTTCCAGAGGCTCTTTCCTCCAACCAAACATCATGGAGCAGTGCATTGATGTAGGGGGCCCATATATGAGCAGTGGCTCCCATTGGGTGCAGGAGACTTGGGCAGATGTGGGACTCAGGCCCTGTGGGGTCCTTCCTGGTGGTGGCTACAGAGGTAGCTTGCTCTCAGGGCAGTGCTGCTCACCCCAGTCATCATATACTGGGACATGGAGGGCACAGAAATATTGTTGTTAGGTGCCCACAGGTCAGTGTCCAACTCATAGTGACCCTATGTACAACAGGCAAAACACTATCATCAGTGCTTCTCTGCTATTCATAGGGTTTTCAGTGGGTGACTTCTTTTAGGAGTGGGTTGCTGGGTCCTTTTCCCAAGCCTACAGTACCTGGTGTTCCCGGGTGGTCTCCCACCCAAGTCCTAACCAGGCCCAACCCCTCTTAGATTCCGAGATCTGACGAGATCAGGTGCCACAGTGGTACAGCTACAGGTGCACAGAAGTATAGGCAAGCGTAACTAAATCAAGGGGCCAGAGGGATGGACTAAATTGGGCTGGTTAAACTGAGTGCCTTTCTCAGTCCCTCCGAGATTAAGCAAGTGCTGTATTTAGTTTTCTGTGAAGCTTGCTCTATACTCTCAGTGAAACAGTTTTGCAGTTAGTGGAGCTCAGTGTTCAGTATTTAGTGGGTCCCTCAGGAATGACAGAGGTGATTTCCCACTATTCCATGCGTCCTGTGCTCTTATCATACCCTAATGATTCTGGTCTCATAGCACATTCATGGAGCATGCTTGTCACCAGCCCTGACTCTGGCAAAGCTCTATCATCCACGACAAAGCACACTGAAGGCACAGATGCACTCCTGGTGAAGGTGGCCTTCAGGTGTGTGTTGAGTGGCAGAGTCCATGGCAGTCCTTCCAAGGTGTGCTCTAGGTGATTAAAGAAACAACAGCCACCTCGAGAGTCCCAATGAATACAGCCCCTCCCCCTGAGTATTAGGCCACGTGGAGATCTCTGACAGGCTGATGCTGAAGTTGGTTTTGTTTTGTTTTGTTCTTGCTCACATGTTGAAGTCAGAGCACAAACCGATAAGCGTGATGGTAATCTGAGCCACCCAGAGGCTGCTTCAAGGGAGTCCTAGGCTGTAGATAACACTGCACAGCCCAGGCCAAACTGTAAGACTCCCCTTTCTGGGCCAGGGGTCCCCATGTGAAATGTGTGGGAGTCCCTCCTCTTCCAGCTGCGTGTTGCCAGGAGCCCCAATGGAGCTGGACCTCAGAAACCCAGGAACTTGGCCTAGCTGCTATTGCACATTCTCAGCACAGTACCAGGGTTGTACAATGACTATCCTGCCTGTTAAGGTACTTCCTCAGACACTTAGCGTGGGCCTGGCTAATAAAGTTGGTCTTGAGGGAACATCACAACCAATGCTAGGATTAAAATTGGGAGGATGTCCTTTGGTGGTAGACCCCGAGGGGTTCACTCACCGATATGTGAAAGGTCAGGATAATCTGGGCTTGAGTGAAAGTCCTCAGGTCCTGGGAGGAAGGAACACCTTTGTTTCTGATGGACATACCCTGAAACATGCTCCCCCAAACACACGGAAAGCCAACAGTGTGACAGTCCCCTCACCCTTTGCATGTCTGCTTAGATTCCTCACCACATCTTCCCAACTGCTGAGAAATATTCACTTTTTCATGCAAGGAGGAAATCTGGGGCACAGAATCACAGGGTTTCTAATAGACTTGCTATTTTAAAGCAAATATGATATCGAGCAAAATGGCAGGGAAAAATTGTAGAAGAACCAGCTGGGCGTGGTGGCTCACACTTGTAATCCCAGCGACTTTGGAGGCAGAGGCAGGAAGATTGCAAGTTTGAGACCAGAGGCACTCTGTGTAATTTAGGGAGACCCTGTCTCAAAAAGTGAAAAAATGGGCTGAGGGTGTAGCTTAGTGGTACAGCACTTGCAAAGCATGCAAGTTCGAAGCCCTGGGTTCAACCCCAAGTACTGCCAAAAAAAAAAAAAAAAAAGAAAAACAACTATAGAAGAACCACACTAAGTGGATATCCTTCCATGATGCTCATTCCAGGTCACAGATACACTTCTCTTAGGTGAGGAAAGGACTCGCTGCAGCTGGTGGTAAGGATACTATTTTAGTCCATTCAGGCTGCTGTAATAAAATATCACCCACCGGGTAGTTGATAAGCAACAGAGGTTTAATGTTCACAGTTCAGGAGGCTGGGAAGACCAAGGTGAAAGCACTGGTAGGTCCAGTGTCAGGTTTACTCTCTGCTTCAAAGATGTTGGGGGTTTTGTTTTGTTTTGTTTTGCTTTGCTTTTTTTTAATTTGGTACAGTGTCTTTCTATTAAGCCTAGGCTGGCCTCCCAGTGCTGGACTACAGGTGTGCTACACCATGCCCAGCATGTAGATGGCGCCTTCCTAATGGATTACCACATGGAGGAAGGGCATAGGGCTCTTTCAAGTCTCTTTCTGGAGTCTCCATTCACAAGGGTCTCATCACCTCCGAAAGGCCTCATCTCTTAATACCAGTGATCGGAAACTAGATTTCGGCACACACGTTTCCTAGAGACATGCACGTTCAGACCACAGAAAGCATCTATTTGTAAAAGAAATGTTGGCATAACATAGCCAGAAACAGAAGGCTTTGTTCCTAAGTGGTCATGCTGAACTGCACTGACCAATATGATATCCATCTATGACATGATTATTTAAATTTAAATTAATAAAATTGAATCAAAGTAAAAATCTTTTCCTAAGTTATAATATCCACATTTTTCTTCAATACTAAGAGATTGAACCCAGGGCCTTACACATGTTAAACAAATGCTTAACCACTGAGCTGCACCCCAGCACCTTTTTTATTTTTGATTTTTGAGACAAGGTTGCGCAGGCTGCCTCTGTAGTAAACACATTTCAAGGCTAGGACCATGTCTAGTGTTTGGAGGTCAGACTGGTCCACTTACCAAGAGAAAATAGATACATACTCCAGACCAGGCACAAAGCCACTGAAAGTCAGAGAAATGTAGAGCTAGAATTAGGCTCCACACTCACATGCTCTTGGCCTGGGCATGCCAGCCATGCCCAGCCTCACTGTCTTCATCAGCAAAGTGAAGAATCTAAGATTAAGGTCCAGGCCACAGTAATTGTGGGATTTAATGGGATGCACTAGGCAACATTTTGAGTTCAGGGCTAAGCATATGGTGATCACCACAGGCAAGCCAGATGTTTCTCATATTTCATTTAGTCATTTAAGTAACACTCATTATTAAGTGCCTGTTGTTGTTGTTGTTGTTGTTGTTGTTGTTGTTGTTGTTAGGTGCAATCAAGTTGTATCCAACTCATAGCAACCCTAAGTAGAACAGAATGAAGCACACCCAACACTATGCCATGTACATGATCCTTTTTATATTTGAGCACATGGTTGCAGCCACTGTATTTCTTCTTATTTTGCATCATTCCATAGCAGCAAAAGGAAATCCTTGGAGCTTTACTCCATTCTGGTCACTAAGGTCAACTCTACTTTGAAGAAGCAACTCTTCCCCAAGTGTTTCTCGAATGCCTTCCAGCATGTGGGGCTCATTTTCAGCCACTATATTTGACAGTGTTTCTCTGCTATTCATAAGGTTTTCAATAGCTAATTGTTTTGGGAGTAGGCTGCTAGGTCCTTCTCCCTAATCTGTCTTTGGAAGCTCAGCCGAAACCTGTCCACCATGGGTAGCTCTGCTGCTATCTGAAATACCAGTGCCATAGCTTTCAGCATCACAGCAACACACAAGCCCCTATAGCATGACAAACTGATGGACATGTAGGGGATTAATTGCCTACTATGTATAAAACATTACAGGTGCTGGTATGGAAAAGAGAATACAGAGAAAACTCTTGCCTTCATTAAGCTTACAACTAACAACAGATCGATCAATAGAAGGAAGACAGAATGAAGGGTGGATAGCATGGGAGCAGCCCTGTCATGTGGAATAGGGGATTAGAGAAAGTCTCATGAAGTGGCGGCCACTGGGAAGAAACTAGAAGGAACTGAAAGTGGGTAGGGAGTGTGGGGCAAAAGAGTTGCAGGCAGAGTAAACAGCAGGTGCAGAGCCCCTGAGGCTGGAATGGCTGGCATGATGAGAAGGCAGTGGGGAGGAGACCAGCCGGGCTCAGGGGGAGTGAGCAACAGGAGGTGCCTGGAGACAAGGCATGGGAGATATGGAACAGGTGAAATCCTGGAGGCCCTGCAGGATTGGGAGCCATTAGGAGTTTGCTTTAGCTTTTGTGTTTATGATAATAGCAGCAGCATAGAGCACACACAAGTCCAGACTGTTCATAACATCATCATCTTGGAGGGACAAATGCTTTTCTTGGCCCCATTCAGCAGTACATAGAGGGGTAAGTCAGTCTCCAGAGAAGTGCGGCTATCAGAGGCAGACAGAGGCTGAGCCTGTATGTCAAGCTCTTGACCATGGGGAGCCCATGCTGTTCAGCACCACCACACACCTTTCCAGCTGCAGTGTGGATGCCAGTAAGAGGGGTGCTGTCCTCTACATCAAGTAGAACTAGAGGCTTGGGGCCGTGAGTGGGAGAGAAAGGGAGGGCCCTCAAGGATGACTCCAAATGCCTCAGCCAGGACAATCAGGACAGTCACTGTTAACAAGATGGGGAAAGCCAGGGAAAGAGCAGGTTACTTTGATGAGGGACATAGGGGTTGACAGGAGCTCTGCTTTTGACACTTCACCTGGAAGTAGTCTACTATCCATGGCCATGGAAATGTTGAGTATGCAGTTAGACATACCAGTCCTCCAGGGCTAAAGGAGAGGTAGAGACTCAAGATGAGGAAGTGGGAATTGTCACTATATAATTTTTTTGAAGCCATGAGACTGGATGTGATCATGGACTGAGGATAAATACAAAAGAACAGAGGCCCAAGGGGTGAGTCTGGGCTGGCCAAGGTTCAGAAGTTGAGGGGCAATGAGGGCACAGGTTAGGAGAAAGGCAGTGAACCACCAAGAGGGCAGTGTCCTGGGACTAAGTTAAGATGGCCTTTCAAGATGCCACCTGTATGGGCTGCTGCTTCTGCTGCTGAGTTCAGGGAAATGAGGGCTGAGAACTGGCCCTGTGGTTCAGCAATGTGGAGGTCACAAGGACCTTGATAGCTGAAACTTCTGCCTGATGGTGGTCACTCAAGCCTACTGGAATAGATTTCAGAGAAAACAAATGAAAACACTCATTTCTGTGTCCTTGCCATTAACCGAGCCCCAGACCTGCATGACCTATTATTATTTTGTGATCTTGGCAAGGTGTTCCATCCTGTCTTTGCTTGATTTTCCTCCTCTGTAAGATGCACAGAATAATGAAACTGATTGTTGTAAGGATTTGATGAATTAATAAATGCCAAGTGCTTAGGGCAAGTCAAATTCATAGTCTTTTGCCAATAGTAGCTATGAATTGTTGTTCAGATTATTGCTATTCACAGATCATATCACGGTATGTGACATATTTTCCTAAGATTAGCTGTGTAATAGCAGATGAGGGCAGAAGTCAGATCCGTTATGCCCCTACTTCCAATCAAAGTTAAGGTCTCCAGAGTGGGCAGGTCAGTAGCTCATGTTCAGAACTTTGTGTCTCTATGCTTCCTGGCCAGGCGTGTGTTAATTCTCACTGTGTTAGGGGACAGGGACTGTTGAATGTATGAGCTTCAGACCCTTCACCGCACCCTTATGATCCATGCAGAGAGATTTGGAGATGTTTGTGTCCTCAGCATGTGCAAAAAAGCATGATGGTGTCAGGACAATGAGAGCCCTGGGCATGTCCACGGGGACACTGCCAGTGCTCCGGGGGAAATTGCTCAATTTCATTTTAAAGCAAAACAAACCAAAGCCAGCCTACAGGTCATCACTGGGTAGGAGCCTTGGAAGCAACTCTCCAACAGCGGACCTTCTCCAGGGTGCACATCCTTGGCTGCATGCCTCAGCTCTGCAGGGAGGGAGGCCTGGGAGCTCAGGGTAGGTGATGCATGGGGAGAAATGAAGACATCAGGGGAAAGGCAGGGCAGTTGTGCCCCTCTGCAGGTAGAGCTGGGGCCAGCAGCTATCATCCTGGTTCCACCTCACCCTGCCTGTTGGGTCTCTGCTCCCATAGGGCTCTGGGAAATATGAGGCATGATGAAAGCTCATCCCAGGGGGCTGATTAGTAAAGCTGCAAAGTGGTTTCCACAAGTCAGATGACACTGTGGAAGGGATGAGAAGTGACAATGAGTACTGACTATGGTGTTCATTTGCTGGACCCATCAGAAAGTCTGGCCGGAGCAGCAGCACATTGGTCACTCAGTAGCTGCAGCGAAGCCAGCTCCAGTGTTCCCCAGCCCTGCTTCTGCTGAGGCAGCAAGAGGTGCCTTTGCCCCTAGTTCTTATGTGGGCTGTCTGCTGGACCCAGAAACCCACCTAACACAAAACCTGATTAACAAAAGAAAACCATGGAAGTTTTCTAAAATCTGCATGTACATGCAGACCTTCACAAGAAAGTGGAGACCAAGGAATTGACTGAAGTATAATGCTTTTATAGTTTTCAGAGGAAGTGAAGTGGGTCCTAAAAGCCTCCCCTTTCCTTCCAGTTGCTTAGCTGACGGTCTCCAGTTGTATAAGTAAATTGTAGATTTTGTTTTCTATAATTGCCTGATTGCCTGCAGCCATAGCCCTGTGGCATCCGATCCCGTCAGATCTCGGAAGATAAGCAGGGTCGGGCCTGGTTAGTACCTGGATGGGAGACTGCCTGGGAACACCAGAAGCTGTAGGCTTGGGAGAAGGACCTGGCAACCCCCTCCCAAAAATCAATCTGCCATTGAAAACCCTATGAACAGCAGAGAAGCACTGACAATAGTGTTTCCCCTGTTGTACAGAGGGTCGCTATGAGTCGGATACAGACTCGATGGCACCTAACAACAACAACAACAATTGCCTGATTATGTTACTGATTCTTATGCCTCATGAGCACATATAGCTGCTCACCAAAGAAGTGGTAATTGTTAATGGTTCAGGAATCCATGTTTTGTATAAGTTCCTATTTTGTGTAAGTTAAAATCTCAAGAATATTCTATTGGGTGATTTCACAACTCTATAACCATTAAGCCTCTGTCCCACCTCCAAATGCCCCCTGTAAAAGCCTTCCATTTGTTCTCATGCCTGCAAGACTGGTCATTGGAATGCATCTCTCCCATGTAACTATGGCAACTAGATTGTCAGACCACCAGATACAGTTCCAGCTTCTATCTGTTTTAGTTGCCCTGAAGCTCCATCCTGAGAGGGCCTTCTTTGTCTGTTTTCATGCACTTTGTCCCCTTGTGAGACCCTTTGCATATAAGGTTATTAATCAATGTTGTTCTGTTTCTGTAGTGTGCTTGGGTAGTTTCTCATGCCCTGACAGAGGGACCGCGCCTCTGCTGAATTCTTTAAAGGACCCAGACTGGCATTTTCCTTTCACTCAGCTCTCCAGAGATTTCTCAGGCTGGGTCATTACTAGCATTTAATAAATCCTTCTGATGATTAATAATTACCTGGGGGGGGTCTCTTTCTCTTGTGAATCCCACTTTATTTTGGGGGCTCATCCAGGATTGGAGACAACAAATTTATTATCTCGTTTGCCTGCAGTCTTGAGAGCCCAGGTTGGGAGGGACCCTGAAAACCTCAGGCACCACTGGGTAAAAATTTTGACCCAGGAAGGGAGCCAGGAAATCTTGTGGCCCAGTACCTCATTCTTGTCAGTGCAAGGGAAACTGAAAGGAATTTAGGATGATTATAGAGACAGGGCACAATGAAAAGGTAAGGCCAAGACCCCAACGGACAAGTCCCTCTCCTGTAAGGATAGAAGGAGGGTCTGATCCACTCTCACAGGCACAGCAGTAGCCTCGGTCTAGAAATAAATCTGAGGGAAACTGCTGTCTGCCATCAGGTCAGGAATTTCTTCCCCACAGGGTGGGGGAGGTCTGTGTGAAGTGCTGGAGTGGATGGTGTGTGAGTGTGTGGGGCCACAAGTCCAGTAGTGTGGACTGTATAGCCTGAGTGAGTGCAGAGTTGCACTGAGGGTTCGTGGTGACTGCATAAAGCTAAACAGTGACCACCTCCATGAACCAGTGGGGGGGCAGATTCAGAGTTTATATGAATCTACTTATGCTAAGTGTCATCTGGAACTCCCATGAGGAAGGCAGCTCTAACAGAATGAAACAAAAGCAATAGTGAATGACACACACACACTGACAGAGGGAGAGAGCAATGGGAGGAAAAAAAATCCTCCAAACCTACCCTTCTAGAGTGTATGATAAGGAACTTTAAGAAGGGTTTTTCTAGAGACTATGGGACTAAGATGAAACCACAGGAACTAAGGAAACATTGTGAATTAGGGTGGCAGTCTGAAGGAACAATAGACAGGGAAACAATTGGCAAAGTGTACAGGTGGTAACTGGTGACAGGGGCAGGGGGACCAGGGCTCCCAGACCAATTCTCATCTATAGCTTCCTGGCTGAGTATGATCCAGGCAGCTGAGATAGCTCAGTTGGGAGAGCATTAAACTGAAGGATCAAGTTCCAATAGTGGTCCCTCTATGATGCCACCTCCTGAGCCTTGGGCTCCCCTACTGGACTATTCGGAACTTCATCTTCAAATGCAAGCTATGGATTAAGGAACTCCCACCTCATGAGACAGAAGGAAATCAAGGAGATTTAATGAGTCCAAACCGACTTTGCTCAGGCCAAACCAGAGTGTTAGAAATGCCTCTCCAGGAGGCATGGGGGCCCTCTCTATTGTGATGAACAGCGGATAAGGGAGAGAACGAGGAAGAGAAAATCCTAGGCCAGGGAAAGGGATCCAACAAAGACTAGATGAGGACCCATGTGCCAAATGTAAAAAGAGAGGCCATTGGAAGAATGAATGCCCAGAGAATGAAGGAGAAGGCACTGGAGGCTATCAGGACAGGAAGACCCCATCCAAAGGACCCTATAAATAAGGAAAGTCAGAAATAAACCCCATCAGGCTGGCAGGGGACAAAAGTTATGATGAATAGGGCCAACCAGGCTTCATCTCTCTGGGCCCCCAGGAGCTCATGGTCACATTAAATGTATGGTTCCACTGATAGACTTTAAGGTGGACATGGTGCTAAATACTCTGTCATGACTCAACCCATTGGGCCACTGTCTAAGATATATATGACAATTGTTGAAACCATTGGAGACTCTGAGATAAGGTCAATTTGTAGGCTGAAAAGATGCATAATTAAAGGACAAGAAGTCCAACATGAGATTTGTAACTCCCAAATTGCCAAGTCCCATTGCTGAGGAGAGACTTGTTCCTAAAATTGCAGTCCCAAATCACAATAGGGCCTCAAGGGACTATAATCCTAAACCTACCATCACCTCAGGCCATGGTCCTAGTCCTCACAGCATCCCAGGCAGAAGAGTGGAGACTGTATTCAGAGAAGACTCAAAAGCCCAGTAATTTACACAGGCTAGATTTAAAAATTCCTAGAGTATGGGCTGAGGACAGTCAACTGGGGCTAGCCTTAAATCAAGCCCCCATTATGGTAGAATTAAGACCTGGAGCCACTCAAGTTTGAATTCAGGAATACCCGCTCTCACGGGAGGCCATACAAGGCATACACAGGTACTTAAAATGACTTATACAGTGTGGGGTCTTGATCTGATGCCAATTAACCTGGAATAGGCTCTGCCTGCCAGTAAAAAAGCCTGGAACAAGTGATTATCGGCCAGTGCAGGACTTGCAAGCAGTAAACCAGGCCACAGTGACTCTTTACCCCATGGTGCCAAACCCTTATATGCTAACAGGACTGATTCCAGCAGATGCTGTTTGGTTTACCTACTTAGACCAAATGGATGTCTTTTTCTGCCTTGGCCTTACCCTAGTCACCCAGTCTACTTTTGCCTTCCAATGGGAAGACCACACCACAGGGGTAGAGGAACAAATTACCTGGATTAGTGTCCCTCAAGAGTATGAGAACTCAATCACACTCTTTGGGGAGGCCTTGGAAACAAACCTTAAGGCATATGCCACACTGAGAAATGGTTGTGTTCTCCTATAATATGGAAATGACCTCCTGACTGCCCCAACTTGAGAGGATTGCTATCAGAGAACTCTAGACCTTCTCTATTTATTATGGAAAGCTGGATATAAGGTGTCCCCCAAAAAGGCTCAAATCTGTTAAATAGTTAAATATTCAGGTTCCATGGTATCAAAGGGTGAACACCAATTTGGTGTTGAACAGAAAAAGACTGTGTGTGCCATCACTGAACCCACGACCAGAGGCCAGATAAGGGAATTCCTAGGGTCAGCAGGGTTCTGCTGTATTTGGATTCCAAACTTGTCAGTCAAGGCAAAACCTCTGTATGAGGCTCTCGAAGGGAAGGAAAAGAGCCCCTGCTATGGAGAACTGAACAGGAAAGGCTTTTAAGCATCTAAAGGAGGCCCTCATGCAGGCTGCCTGATATAGCAAAGGTTTTTCTTTTATATGGGAGAAGGACATGGCAATCCAATCCTGAAGCAATCCCAAACAATCACCTATCAAAAACCCTACAAGGGTCTCTATGAGTTGAACCCGACTTGATAGCACTTAAAAACAACAACAACAATAGTTGGGCTTGGATTTAGCTCAGTTGGTAGAGTGCTTCTCCTCACTTTCTGAGGACCTGGGTTTGATACCCAGCAGTGTAAAAATGGGAGAAGGATGTGGCAATCCAATCCCAAAGCAATTCTGAATCAATCAGCTATTGAAAACCCTGTGGGGTCACCGTGAGTTGGACCCAACTCAATAGGACCTACCAACAACAAATAGGGGTCTTAACTCAAGATATGGGACCCTGACATTGCCCAGTGGCATATTTATCAAACAGATAGACCCCCTAGCTCTGGGGTGGCCCCCTTGCTTAAAGGCCCCAGTTGCCACAGCTTTGCTGACGGAAGAAGCTGACAAACTGACTATGGGGCAACAGCTGACTATTCAAGTTCCTTCTTCAGTCAGAACTCTAATGGACCAAAGGGGACATCATTGAGTGTCAAACCCCTGTAGGACAAAATATTAAGGGCTTCTATGTGAAAATCCCTGCATAACCTGGAGGCTGTTAAGACTCTCAATCCAGCCATGCTGCTTCTGGTCAAGCCTGGCGACTCCCTTCATGACTGTATGGAAATGGTGGATGGGGTGTTCTCCAGCAGGGAAGACCTCCTAGACTACCCCATGACATTGAGTACTTTGCAGATGGGAGCAGTTTCATACAGGAGGGGACTCTTATGCAGGCTACACAGTGGTGACCCTGTAATGATGGATGGTGATGGATGTGATGATGGAAGCCCAACCCCTGCCCTCAGGGACTTAAGTCCAAAAGGCAGAACTCATACCCCTAACACAGGCCCTTCTGTGGGCAAAAGGAAAGAAGGTGAACATTTTCACTGACTCAAGCTATGTTTTTGTTACTCTGCATGTCCATGGGCTGTTTACAGAGAGAGGAGCCTCCAAACTGAAGGAGGAAAAGAAAAATGATACAAAGAGGAGATTTTATAACTCCTGTCCACTGTCTGGGATCCACAAAGGGTGGTGGTCACATACTGAAAAGGACATCAGCAGACAGACACTACTGAGGCAAAGGAAAACCAGAAAGCCCACATGGAAGCAAAGTGAGCAGCAAAAATGGCCATACAGCCTAGAGAGAAGGGTTTGGAGATGTCCCTCCTCTTGGAACCATCTCTCCTAGGGACCCCATGTCACTCTCCCAACAAAAAGACTTGGTTTCCCAAGGAATTTGAGAAATATGTGGCAGGAGGGTGGTGGAAATTCTGATGGAAGATTATCCCTGACAGAGGTGCTGACTCCTAAGTTTGTGAGACAGTTCCAAAAGGGAACACACTTAGGAAAGACAGTGCTAGAGTCTCTGATAGAATGTCACTTCTATGTGCCATGGTTCATTGCCATCACCCAAGCCATTTGTGAATAGTGCCTGATGTACGCCCAAAAGAACCCATGACAAGGGCCAACCAGGCCCCCTAGTATTCAAGAAACCAGGGCAGCCCTGTGTGAGAACTTATTAAGAGACTTTACTAAGCCACCTTGAGCTGGAGGCTACCAGTACTTGTTAGTGTTGGTCAGCACCTTCTCAGAGTAGGTAGAAGTCATCCCAATCTACACAGAGAAAGCTCAAGAAGTGACCAAGGTATTATTAGGAGACATACCTAGATTTGGCCTGCCTTTGACTTTGGGATCAGATAATGAACTGGCATTTATAGTCAAGGTGGTTCAGAACTCACCAGAATGCAAACAGTAAGATGGAAATTACATATTGCCTCCCAGCTGCAAAGTTCAGGGAAAGTGGAACACATGAACTGGAATTTTAACCAACTGGTAAGGAAGTACTCTCTGGAGACTCATCTAAGATGGTGTCAGGTCTTGCCCATGGTTCATCTCCATGTAAGATGCATCCCAACTAAATTAACTGGGTGTTCGCCCTGTAAGATTATGTTCAGCTGGTCACTCCAATTATGTTGTTGTTGTTAGGTGCCATGGAGTCAGTGTCTGACTCATAGAGACCCTACATACAACAGATGAAACACTATTGTGCTTCTCTGCTAATAATAGGGTTTTTAATGGCTGAATGTTTGGGGTGTTGATTTTCTGGGTCCTTCTCCCAAGCCTACAGCACCTGGTGTTCCCAGATGGTCTCCCATCCAAGCACTAACCAGGTCTGACCCTGCTTAGCTACCAAGATCTGATGGGATCGGAAGCCACAGTGGTATGGCTGCAGCCTACCCCAATTATAGGCCAGATAAAAGGTGACCTCTGAGAGTTGGGAGATATAACTCTGCAGAGACAACTGTAGGATTTGGGAACAGCCATGCAGGAGTTTCATGCATGGGTACAGGAAAGAATATCCATACATTTTACTGACTCTGTATACCCCTTTAAACCAGGGGATCTTATTTGGGTTAAGAAATGGAATCCAGTCCCATTGGGGCCATATTCAATGGGCCACATACTGTAATCTCGCCCACCTTCACTGCTGTTAAAGTTGCAGAAACAGTGCCGTGGACTCATCACAGCTGTATGAACCCAGTGGCCCCAGAGGGGTGGACCTGCCAGCAGGACCTAGAACATCTGATCCAAGTGATGCTATGCTAAGGTCCAACTGCTGCTTCAGACAAACAGGAGAACAGCAGCCCTGCCACAGTCACTCTAGAGGCTGACCAGTCTACACACAGTGGAAGCTTGAGGAAAACTACAGCCCTGCTCTAGTCACACCAGAAGCTGACTAGTCTACGCAGAAGCTTGAGGATGAGTCAAAGTAGGACCCCAATTTATAGACTGATGTTTGTACTCTTGTGTAGGCCTGTTTGGAGCAAGGTAAAAAGGAAAATTTCACAAAAATGTGAACAGAGTATAATAATATCTGGAAGACCTCCTTCTCCTCTCTCCTACTTCTCCTAAATTCACGTAGTTCTTGTTTTCTGTAAGTTAAAATCTCACGAGTATTCTTTGAGATGTTTTCACAACTCTGTAACCATTAAGTCTCTGTCCCTCTCCCCACACCACATCTAAAAGCCTCCATTTTGTTCTCATACCTGCAAGACTGGTCATTGGAAGGACCCCTCTTGGGTAATCATGGCAACTGGATTGCCAGACCACCAGATACAGCTGAGCTTCTATCTGTGGTATTTGCCCTGAAGGCCCACATTGACAAGCCCTTCTTTGTCTGTTTCACATCCTTTCCCCCTCTTGTGAGACCCCCCCACACACTTGCATCTCAGGTTACTAACCAATGCTTTTCTGCTTCTATAATTTGGTTGGCTAGTTTTTCCCCTTGCACAGGGACTGACCCTCTGCTGAATTTCTTAAAGGACCCAGCCCACCATTTTCCCCTTGCTCAGCTCTCCAGAGATTTCTCTGGCTGGGTCATTGCTAGCAATTAGTAAATCTTCCTGAAGATTAATAATTACCCTGGGGTCTCTTATTTCTCATGAATCCTGCTTTAGTATGACTCAAGATGTAAAGTTTACATTTTAAAGACAAAAGAACTTAATCTAACTTTAAAAGGGCTCTTTTAAGTATAAATCCAGTAGAAGCTGAAAGATTAGAAGGTAAGATTTGTTTTGTAAGTCTTTGGTGAAATCTACCTTTAAAAGCTAACCAACAAAGGGGAGAAGTGTATTTATAAATGGCTTTGTCTCCCAAATGGAAATAAGAAAGTTGTGTTAAATATATAGAACACTTTTCACCTAGGAGTTAGTAAGGAAATGAATTAAGGCTTTGGAGAGCTCCCTTCCCCCAAACCCCACTTCATTAGGAAAGAATGTTAGGCTTATTAGGTTGATAAAATAGTCTTATAAAGAGGAACAGAGAGGTTGATAAGAGTTTTTATCTTGGGTACTTAAAGCCAGAGGTTGCCATGGAAACCTTGGCACTGGGCAAAACTGGTTTGGCCAGCCTGGGAGTTGGAGTTTGAAGAGGCACCCTAGAGAGATTTTAAGGGATAAAGAAAAGTGTTTGAAACAGACAGTGAACCTAAGCAAAGAAAAAGTCCAAAGTTGTAAGGGAAAAGTTGTGAGATAATGCTCAGGGAGATAGATTAGCTAGGTTTCTTACACATAAGGCTGTCAGTGTAGAAAGGACAGAAAGAAATAACAGGAAAATCTTAGTATCCATAAAAAGAGAACAAGAAGGTTGATAGGGAAAAAGGTGCCCAATTAAATGTGTTTTGGATCCAGCATATTGAAGGCAAGAGATTGGTTTAAGAGTATTGGTTTTAATCTTACAGTTCTTTTCTAAAGAGGCCAGGCTTTTCACAGTAATTAGAATTAGAAGTTTGAGACTGTCCCTTACTGGCCAGCTTGCAGTCTGTATAAGCATTTTTAATAAGCATTTTTAATTGTAAAAGAAGTATGAAACTTGTTTATGGGAAAATTGTCTTTGATTGGCTGCTGTCAATCAGGCAATGAAATCAACATAAAGTTGTTAGGGACGCTGGTGAAGTTTAGTAATATTTTGTATTTTGTCCACTAAAGTAAATAGTTGCCTGATTTTAGGCAAGTTTTGAAGGGAAAGTGAGAGTGAAGACAGAAAACTCTTGGTGGAGAAGGGAGAAAGTGAAAGTATAAAGGAAAGAGAAAGAGAGAACTGTCCTCAGTTGAACTGCCCTCCAGACAAAAGAATGGGGATTGCTTTACTGCAATGAAGAGGCCTCTACCATTCCATTCATGTTTTTGGAAGGCTTGAGGAGTTCTCAGGGGGCAACCAATTGTTATTCCTACCTGCTCTGGGGTCCCAATTTGGGCTCCACTTGCCTGGTCCATCCAGCAGTACTGGATCCACCACCAATGAAAGAACTCCCACCAAGAATTAGTATAGAGAAAAAGAGGGACTCAGTGCTCTCAAGCATACTGCCTTAAATGCAGTACCAAACAGCTGGCTCTCAGTGTCTCTTTTTATTGAGGGGAAAACCATACATCAAGTAGGGGAAAGGAATTTGGGAAGGTCAGGTGTTAATGTATGCCATATGGCTCAACAAGTTCTTGAGGGGCACAGCTGGTTTATAGATTATCTACTTTGAAATATCCTACCAGTTATATGCAGGCAGGGGCTTAAGCAAAATATTAGTAAATGATTAGCCAGATAAGTAGAGGGAAAAATAGAAGCAAGATGGGTTCAGGTCAAGAGGGAAAAGAGGACCAGACATGTTCATCCAGGGCCAACACCCAGTGTGTTCACCCAGTTGCATTACCCCAGAGCTTCTCAAGCCACTCTGCTATCCCAATCTCCACAAAAAGGCTTGTGTATTTCTATGATGCTGAAAGCTATGCCACTGCTATTTTAGAAACCAGAAAGGCCACTCATGGTGGACAGGTTTCAGTTGAGCTTCCAGACTAAAACAGACTAGAAAGAAGGACCTAGCAGCCCACTCTCAAAACAATTACCCATCGAAAACCCTGTGAATAGCAGAGCAGCATTGTCGAATATAGTGCCAGAAAATGATCCCCCTATGCTGGAAGGCATTCAAGAAAAGACTGATGAAAAGTTGACTCCTTACATAGAGATGACTTTAATGGCAGGAATATAATAAATCACGTGGGAACTCAATTGATGATGTAGCACAATTCAAAATGAGAAGAAACACAGTGGCTGCAACATGGGGTCAAATATGAAAAAAAAGTGGCCATGGCATGATGTTTGATAGTGTTTTGTTCTGCTGTACTTTGGGTCACTAATGATCAGATCTGACTCAACAATAGATAGATAGATAGATAGATAGATAGATAGATAGATAGATAGAGATATAGATAGATAGATAGATATTCCATAAAAGGAAGAATCTGTTGTGTTGGGGTTTGGCTCCAGCCCAGCAAAGGTTCAGAACCTGGCCTCAACACTAGGTGAATCCCAGGACTCTCAGGGATAAGTGAGAGCTGGTCAGTGCCCCCAAGAAGGACCTTGGGAGCCTTATTATTACAACAGAAACAAGATTTTATTAAACTGTTCCTGAAAGGAGGGCAGGAACAAGGCTGGAGATGTCATGGACATAGATGGTCTGTGCTGACCTTGCCTTTCACAGTTTGCCTTCTCTATTCTCCTCCCCCCCAAGGCATGGGGGGAAATGGAGAGTGCTTCATGTCTTGATGGACGCCTTCAGCTCTTGGGGCCCCTGAGCTTGACATTGCATCTTGATAGAAGGTCTGGTTGGTTGGAGGTCTGGAGTAGGGAGCTATGGTCTAAGTTGACGGGTGTGGGTGACAGGTAGAGTACATGAGAGTAGAGGTGAAAGGAATATGGGGGTGGTCACAGCCTGTTTAAATAGCCTCCTGGATGGGGGTGGCAGGGGTCATGTCTGGGACACTGTCATGCAAATTGGGTCTTGAGATTTTGCAACTTTGATAGGTGGGTAGGGAATGGGCCAGACCAATCACGACCATTTGGTTATTGACCAATTGGGTGGCCCTGTGTAGCCAATCAGATTAAAGGAAGCCTGACCTGGGGTGTTTGGGGGCCATATTGGGCAACTCAATGGGAGGGGTAGGAGCAAAGGACCCGGGTGTGGGGCAAAGGTGACCCATTGCTATCTTGCCCCAAGGCTCCTATTCCCTGGAGGGTAGATGTTAGCCCTCCAGGATTGGGTGGGCCCCCACCTCAGAGGCACATTCTAGGGTTCTCCTATATCTTCTTCTACACTGTTGTTGTTAGGTGCCACTGAGTTGGGTCTGACTCATAGCAACACTATGTACAACAGAATGAAACACTCCCAAACACTATGCCAAGACAGGCACCGTGTAAGCGCTTCTCTGCTGCTCATGGAGTTTTTGATAGCTGATTGTTTCCAGATTGTTTTGGGAGTGGAATGCCAGGTCCTTCACCCATTTTTGTGGTGATGGGGATCAAACCCATGGCCTCAGACTGTGCAGAGCAAGCACTGTACCAACTGAGCTAAACCACAGCCCACAAGTAGGAAGATAAAAATGGATAAATCAGTAACTGAAAGAAAACAGATCAACATCCAAACTTGTGGACATTAAGCCATACAATTAGCAATACTGTATGAGTTGAAGATAAAATATTAAAGTAAATTAAAATATAAATAATGAATATAATGAAAACACTCTATATCAAAATAAGTGGGGTGCATTTTAAGCAGTGCTGAAAGAGAAATTTACAGTATTAAATGCTTACATCACAGAATCAGTAAGGTTTCAAGTCAATAATATAATTTATCATCTGAAGAGACTAGAAAAAACAGCAGGTTAATCCAGAAGAAGAAAGAAAATAATAAAGAATCAATGAAACTAAAAATAAGAAAACAATAGAGAAAAGTCAGTGAAACAAATATCCATATCATGATAAAATATCAATAGATTTTCTATATTTCACAAGGTCTGGCAAAGATGAAAGGAGAATATGAATCATTGATGTTAGAAATGAGATAGGAGTCATCACTACAGTTATGCAAGCTTTAAAAGTATAACAGAATCCTGTCAAGGACTTCATGCTTATAATTTTGACAACTTAAACAAAATGAGACAATTTCTCTAAGGCTACACACTAAAATTTGACAAACAGAAACAGAATGAATTAACTAAAACTATTAAGCAAATTGGGCTGGGATTTAGCTCAGTGGGTAGAGCGCTGCGCTGCAGTCTCTGAGGCCCCGAGTTCAATTCCCAGCACCGCAAAAATGGGAGAAGGGCCTGGTAATCCACTCCCAAAGCAATCCCGAAGTACTCAGCCATTGAAAACCCTATGAGGGTCGCTATGAGTCGGATACCGACTCAACGGCACCTAACAACAACAACAATTAAGCAAATTGAATTCATAATTTAAAAGCTCCATTTAAAAACTCCAGCTGGTTTCACTGAAGAATTCTACAGGACACTGACCATGATAAGAAGAAAAAGATAATGCAAATGACATTTCTGCAAAGAAGTAAGATCTACACCATATGTATGAAGAACTCTCAAACTCAACAGTTACAAAAATAAACAATCCAATCAGACAATGGGCAAAATCAATGAACACACATTACACAGAAGTGTATATACTGATGAGAAAAGCATATGAAACAGCATTCAACGTCATTAATGGTAGAAATGTCTATTAAAGCCACAATGAGGTTTCCCTACACAAACATCAGGCAACTAAAACAGAAGTACAGAACTACAAACTACTGGTGAAGAGGCATTAAAAACTGGACCACACATGCATTGTTTCTAGAAATGTAAAATGACTGCCATTCCTAGGCTTGAGCCACCAAAGAGCCTGTGACTATTCAGAGGCTGAGACCATGGGAAGCACTACCATTAATACAAGAGTAACATATCCTCAATGCAAATTCCTCTTAACCAGACACCACAGATGTCTGTGTACCCACTACACCACCAGAATGAGTAGCATGGAAAGGGGATGTAGATCAGGAAAACACTATAAGGTAACTGATTGCAGCCGAATGTCTCACCTTTGTACTGTCCAAAGCAAGCAGTCATGCCAGCCTACTCTTCATGCCCTCCTCAAAGCATCCATCAAGTATGTGAGGAGATGGGCACCTAACACCATTATCTTCATGGAAAATCCTCTTCTAACCTACGCAGACTTCACTATTTTTTAAGGGTGGCTGGGCAAAAGGGCCATGAAGGAGGTGGCCAATCCACCAGCCACACAGGGGCAAAAGGACCTGAATAGGCAAGCATAGGGGGAAAATCATGCAGCAGAAAAGCTCATAGGCATAAGGAGAAAGAGAGAGAGAGAGAGAGAGAGAGAGAGAGAGAGAGAGAGAGAGAGAGAGAGAGGAACCTAGGACTTTGCCCTGGAAGAAGGCAAACAGAATAATTAACCATGGACATCTCTGAAAAGAGTCAGCAGAGTAGGAGAGAGGATGGGTAGAAGCCTTTTACCATTTTTTTCAGGTTGCTTCTTTCTAGCAATGACCATGAGATGCTTTTAAATATCTGCCATGGGACAGACAGCCATGTTGATTCCTTAAAATACTCACCTTGATGGAAATTGCTTTACTCTAGCAGGGACTGTTGGGGTTCTACTTTGGATCATTGCTGACATTCCTGGGGTGAAATGGGGCTCTCATACCAGTCCCCAACCAAGAGTCATCTCATCTCCACTCTCAAAACATAAAGAGAAAAGGTACTGTGGTTTCTCATACAAATTACCCTGAGCTTCAGCATGCATAAAATTTCTGTCTAAACTACTCCTTGCTGCCCTTATAATTCTTTATGTAGCTGTTTTGAGGAAGCATCATAAAGGACCAATGATCTAGCTCTCCCCATATAAATGAAGTTGCTAGGGAGTTACATATAATAGGATAGGAGAAGTTAACTCTTATTTGGTTAAAAATATAATAAATTTCTATAATTAAGGTGCTTCAATTTTTTTCTACTCAAGTTCAAACTGGATTTTTTATATGGAAAGAGGAATTCATGTAGGCATATACAAAAATTGCCATAAACTTGTGAGCTGAGATGCTTGTGATAAGATTAATGAGATCTTGGAAGCACAACAGACATACGTACACAAGTGTTGTTGTTAGGTGCCATTGAGTTGGACCCACTCATAAAGACTCTGTACTACAGACTTAATACCCCCTGACACTTTGCCATGCCCAGCACTGTTGTCATTGCTACTCTGCTATTCATAAAATTTTCAATGGCAGATTATTTTAAGAGTGAGTGGCCACGTAATTCTCCCCAGCCTACAGCACCCAGTGTGCCCAGGTGGTCTCTGATCCAGAACTGACCATATATATATATATATATATGTATGTATGTATAGGGGCTGGGATTTAGCTCAGTTGGTAGAGCACTGCTCTGCAGTTTCTGAGGTCCTAAATTCGATTCCCAGCACTGTAAAAATGGGAGAAGGACATGGCAATCCATTCCCAAGGCAATCCCAAAACAATCAGCCATTGAAAACCCTGTGAGGGTTGCTATGAGTCAGACATGACTCCAGGGCACCCAACAACAACATATATATATATATATATATATATATATATATATATATATATGTATATATATATATATATATGACCTCTTTGAGAATTCCATAGTGTGGTGCTTATGATATATTTCACAAATTTTACTTGATTTAGGTTATCATTACTTCATTTTATCATTGCAAATAGTGTGAGTCAGTTTGTTCTTGTTATGGAAAAATGCTTAAGATCATCAAATTGTAAGGGGAAGGTATTATTCCAGCTCACAGTTTCCTGTTTCTGCTTTGGGCAATGGGATCACAGTGATGGGAATGCACGGCAGGGAAGGCTTGCTCACTTCCTTGCCTCTAAGAAACAAAGAGAGAGACAGGAGGAGGAGGAGACTATCCCAATGTCTACCTCAAGGGCACATCCTCAGTGACATGAAATCCCTTCACTAGGCCACATCTCTCCAAGTTTCCACCACCCTCAATGTTGCCATAGGCTACCAGCAAGGCTTCAATAGATGGGCTATTAGAGGATGTTCCTGTTTCTGACCAGAGCATTGGGTAATCCCAGACAGGAGATCCAGGCCATTGTCTTGGTTTCTAGAGTAAGAAACCATATGATGCTGAAGTGGAGAATTCTACATCATGGCTTGGGTTGGTATTACTGTGAACCAAAGGCCATTTTCAGCTAAGAAGATGGACAGAAATGCTCTTATGAAAAGTGAGAGGGATGTGAGATGATTGCTGAGCACCCTTACTGGAAGGGACCAGGAAATTTTGTCTTTAGCCTGTAGGAGGGGCCCAGAATACTTGTGCATCTCCTGGGCAAGAAGGTGGAAGCCCTCTGCTTTGTCATCCAGAGATGAAAAGGACCTGAACGACAGAAGCACCAAATTTACCCATCTCTGGTGTGATCAGAGGTGGCACAGAGATGGGAAGAAATGCAAGGTATGTGGGGTTCTCCACATCCTGCTTAGACACCTTGGATTTATGTCAGATTATAACGGGTAGAGAGTGTTTCCATGATAACCGGGGTTCCCAGCTTGTTAAATGTGACCTCTGGAGGATGTTGCTTAAAATTTCTGCTAGGAGACAAATAAAATCAGGAAAAAGGTAAGAGCCAAAGTTGATAGACTACTCAATTCCCTAATTTGGGATGTATTTTAATCAACTGTCAGTTCAGAAAGATCTGGGCTCAGAGCAACTTTGGAGCCCTATCCATGGTTTGCCTCAGACAGCAGGTTCTTTGCCCAGCAGAAAGAAACAGATGTGTACTGGGTCACTGGTCCACATCATGCTGGGATGGTGCTCAGATGTCACAGTCTGTGTTCACAGACCTCCACCTGTGTGAGTGCTTCTGTGCACTAGGGCCACTCAGAAACAGCACTGGTGATGGGTGACATTGCCTCCTGTGGTGACACATGAGAAGTTAAAGGGGTGTGTCCCTAAGCCCGTCACCTGAGTCAGGGAAGGAAGGGACATGCTCCTGGGCAGGTGGAGGCGCACTCAAGACTGGGCTGCCTTCCTTTGAGCCAAGAGTATCACGCACGAGGGGGGCATGGATGAAGCTCTCACTTTAGCAAGATTCTAGGACATGGAAGGAGGTCATCCCTTTCCTACCACAACACACAAAGGTCCTTAGAAACCAGGAGGCTACAGACCTTTCCTTCCTTCAACTGTTTCCGTCAGGTATATTCAGCGACGCGAAGTAACTAATGTACCAGCTGCATTGGACCCTGACAAGACAGTTGGCCTGTACTCTGAAGCCTGGTGCTGATTCTCTGTAGCAGACAAGATCCTAGATGGGTTCATCTAACATGAGTCAGCCATGAGTACATTCAAATCTCTGTTTCAGTGTGGCCACCTTCATCACAATCTTAGCTGGATTTTCTGCAGAGGAAGGTACAGCTTCTGCATGGGCACCTGCAGTTTCATCTGCACTTAGATGGAAAAGAGATGCTTCATCCCTTGAACATCCTGCTGGATTCCTGCTGATCAGGCCCTGCCCTTCACTTGTCAAGCTCACTGCAAGCCTAGGCTAATGCTGGCTGACCAAGGTCCCAAATGCTCCCAAGATGGTGCTGCTGAAGGTGGTTCAAGGGCATGGGTGTCTCCCAGACTTCTGGAAAAGCTGGAAACCTTCACGAAGTCCTTTTCACAGAGTCATTTTTCAGGCACAGGTGGTGGAGAGGAGAGAAGA
>VMDO01019498.1:0-39603 GCA_007922755.1 Pedetes capensis | reverse complement strand
TCTTCTAATTACTACTTCTATATGAAACATACTCCCAGAAGCAGGGAATAACTGAAAAATGTTATAGAGCAAACCTAGATGCTGGACTCTTTTGTACCACAACCTTCCATATATGTTGAGAAAGTAAAACCCATTAACCCTCAGTCAGTTACTACTTATTACAAATGCAGTACATTATTTTAAAACCTGGGGTGCTTTTTCCCTGCCCTCAAACTGACCAAAAGATGTACCAGTATAGACAGAAAAGCTAGAACTAGGCAACTATCAAGGGAAAGACTGAAAAAGTAGAAGGAAATTATCAATGCACATGTTTAGTCTCTGAGAATTTCAGATATAAAGAGAGTTTTACAAAAGTGAGCAGGCATCAAAATGTTAAAATCCAATACAATGTTTTGTATGGAAAACAGCTTACTTCTCAACAATTCACAACACATACAGATAAGATTTAATCCAGTAACAATTTATTCTTATAGTCTGACTATAGGCTCTCCAACTCTCATTTCCATAGATATTTTGTTATTGGAATCAACATAACATATATTTAAAGTAAAATGCTGCTCCATAACTGAGTTTAAAAACATGTTTAACTATTTAAATAGGTTCACTTTCAACTAAGAATATTTAGATTTTTCAAATAGGCATTCTCTCAAGAAATTGTACACAATTAGATTGATAGACAAGTTTGTTCTGTTTCTTAGAAAGAAACATTTATATACATGTCTCTCTAATAAGGACTGGAAGGCTATAAAACCAAAGATAATTCGATGGCCACAGCCTAACAGTCATAGGCCTTGAGACAAAAGCACGGGAAAATTTATCAGCTACAGTTGTCCCATGGTATCCATCATGGATTGGTTCCAGAAACCACCACATCTTGAGATACCAAAATATAAAAAATGGTACAGTTACATATAATCTGCACACATCTCCCTTATACTTTAAATTGCCTCTAAATTACCTCAAATAAAAAATACAATATATATTCTATGAAAATTGTTGTTATTTGGTATTGTTTAGGGAACAATGATAAAAATAAAAATCTGTTTGTGTCAGTACAGACACCAGGTTTCTTCTAAGTATTTCTGATCTATTGTTGGTTGAATCAGTGGATGTAGAATACAAAGGGTCAGTTGTACTAAAATTCATCAGTATCACAAATTTTAAAAACAAAGTGATGGAATAATGGCCACAAAGTGATAATACCAGAATTTGAATTTCTCAGACATGATACATCTGTAGGGCCTCTCATAGTAAGAAGGCATACCACCAACACTGAGGTGAGAAGTTTTCATCTTTTATTAGATACATTCAGTGTGCATCTTCTTTCGGTCTACACACTGGACACAAGCAGAAAAAAATAACACCAGAGTGGTGACAATCATGGAATTAGGCTATCTGAGAAATGAATGGTAAAACAAATAACTGTGCCTACAGGGCTTCATATATTTGAAGGACTTTCATATGAAAGAAGAACTAGACACATTTAGCACCTGGCATAATGCCTAACATACTGCAGGTACTTATTAAATGTTTACTACTAAGAAGACTCAATTAATACACATATCATTTGCTGATTATCTCCAGAGCCAGAAAATTATTCTAAAATCACAGAACTAGGTACAAATTATAGAATGGCAGACTTTTGCTTTAAGGTATGGAAAAAACTCATACACTGTAGCTGTCCAATAGTGGAAATAGTTTATTGCTAAAGGCAGAGTGGGCCTTAAAGCTATGACCATTTCCTTATATGTCTGAGAAAGGTCTGTCCTTCCAATGACTTTAAAAGTACCTACGATGGTAGGCTTTCCTTTCCTCTTTGAGATTGTCTATTGTGGTCTCTCATTCCTCCACTTAAGCCAATAATTCCTTATTTCCCTCTTCCCTGAAATATCATTCTTATTTCTATCCTCACCTATGAGAAATACTATTACAACAGAACAAATCTTCAGCTCCTCATTCATTTAATCTTATTACTCTTCTTTTCAGTCATATTCCAATTCCAGGTGAACATGAGGGGAAAAGAATCAAAGCGCTCTTATACACTATCTTTACATACATGTCTGCATGCATATATGTAAATGTACCACAGATTTTCTTTTTTTGTATATTTTGCTATGATACTCTCACATTTTTGTACAACACTGAAAGATGATTATATGAGTGATGATATCAGACTGACTAAATTCTTGCTTTTGTTTATTATAGTCATCTTAATTGACAGAGAGGTCAATGAAACTGAAATTTTTGGCTGTATCTGAGCTTGTCATACTTAGATACAGCAAAAATATGAATATAGGTATTACATAGACACTTACAAATCATTCTCATTAGTCTTGATTGGGATATAGTGGACAAAACAATGATGTAGACTGGGTAGTTGAAGGTAAGATTGAGAATGAAGAAACTATTTTCAGATATGACACTTCATCACCCTATGTCAGATTTCTAACTTGTAAAATGAGGAATGGTGGCAGTTTTTTATCTTTACCCGCATTCTATCATTTTGTGCATCTGAAAGGAAACAATAGTAATGGAAATATTTTGTTCATAGAGCTATACACAAATTTCAAGCAACACTGAATTTGAGTATAAGCTTAAGATCTATGCATAGTTAATAAGTGTGTACTGAAAATCAGCCTGCTTTAAAACTCATCAATTCTATAAAGGACCAATTAGAAATGAGGAGTGTTATCATCATTGGAGAAATAAAGTATTTATTCTGCCAGCATTGTTACTGCCACTGACTTTATGTACTTCTGGTTAAGCTGCTTTGCAAAGACAAATCTATATATTCAGTAAAGATGTAAAATCTGCATCATATAGAACAGCCTTTATGTAAATTTTATTTCATATTGATTTTGTCTTTTCGTCATATCCATTGCACAATCAAGTCACGCAAAGCAAATCAATAACTGAACACTAAGGAAGCACTGTTCATACAAAGAGCTTACTACTCTTTTGCATATTTATTCTTTTATTTTCCATATTTTGTAATGCTGCAAGTTGAAAATGCATAACTGAATAAATTAAATATTCGCCTGCCTTTTGAAAGAGCAAAAACATATTAAGTCTAGGCAGGATCTTTTTTTTTCCCCTTTTTTTCTGATGCTCACCAGCTTCTTTATCAATATCAGTGGCTTAAGACCATATTATCCATGGATGCCATTGAAATGAATGGTACTACACCATCCTGTTATGAAAGGGCATTTGATGATTTGGCAGGTGAGAGATTATTAAATCTTGAATTTGAAATGCTAGGGCATTATGAAACTACATACTTCAAACAAGTGTGGAATCCACTCAAACTATATCTTTCTTTAGAAGATAAAATACCATGTAGGTTTCAATGTTCAAGTGTTTTCAGAGGCTTTGAAAAGTGAACACCTGCAGCTATTCACACATGAATCTTGCCCTGATAGTAGAAATATCCCAATAGCATTATTTATGAGAATATTATATTTATTGAACCATAGCTAATTAATTTTGGAGTTATTCTTTGAAAGTGCATTACAGTTAATGTCAGTTGTTCCACACTGAGAAAATAAATATTATTTGTCCTTCAATTAATGATAACAATAATGGATAATGATATTTTTATTTCTCCATATTAAAATTGTTTGATGAAAACTTGAGAAAATATGAAAATTAATCACCTCTAAACATTTAATAAATTTCACAAACAGAGAAAAATCTTAAAAGAATTCATGCATGTGCTTATCAAATCCTTCCCAAAGAAAGAAAAATATGTGCATATGTGTACATATATAAGATTATGATAAATGCTATTGATATAAATGCATAGCACCCAATTTACAAGCAGGTATAAAATATACAATAATATTTATTGCAAATTCCACACAGCCAAGTGATTTGCACAAAGTGCATTTATTGCTTTTTGCCAAACGCTTGTGCTCATAATTGTAGTAGTCAGCATTCTCAGAGAACAAACAGGATATGAACACAGATGTGAAAATGAGAATGTGTATATATAAACATATATAAATACACATACATACCACAAATAATACACACATCTATGTGGAGACATAGAGAGAGAGACAGAGAGACAGAGAGACAGAGAGTCTGCTGGCAGAGTTCCCTCTTCTTCAGGGAAGGTCAATCATTTTGTAGAAAGACCTTCAACAATTGAATAAGGCCCATTCATATATTGGAAGGAAATCTGCTTTACTAATTTACATGATAATATCATCTAAAATAAATACCAGCCTGCAGCTATACCACTGTGGCATTCAATCTCAGATCTTGGAAGCTAAGCAGGGTTGCCTGTGGTTAGTACTTGGATGGGAGACCACCTGGGAACATCAGGTGCTGCGGGCTTGGGAGAAGGACCCAGCAACCCACCCCACCACAAAACAATTACCCATTGAAAACTCTACCAACAGCAGAAAAGCAATATCAATAGTTTTGCCTATTGTACATGGGGTTACTATGAGTCAGACACCGACTCTACAGTACCTAACAACAACAAACAACAAAATAAATACCATCACAGAAATACCTGGAATAGTGCTTGAACAAATGCCTGGGTAGTGTGGTCTAGTATATTTGACATATAAAATTAATTACCACTATTGCCAGCCAAGGGCTGGGATTTAGCTCAATTGGTAGAGCGCTGCACTGCAGTCTCTGAGGTCCTGAGTTCAATTCCCAGCACCACAAAAATGGGAGAAGGGCCTGGCAATCCACTCCCAAGGCAATCCTGAAGCACTCAGCCATTGAAAACCCTATGAGGGTCACTATGAGTAGGATACCAACTGGACAGCACCTAACAACAACAATTGCCAGCCAATGGTTTCAATTGATTTCCAACATGAGTACTGACTGATATTTTCTCTTACTTTAAGAAACACGAAAAATGTGAAATTAAGAAAATGAGTATCAGAATGACATTAGTGACGTTTTGCTGAGAGAATAGTTTTCAAACAATAAGAAACTTCAACTCAATTTTTTTCCTAATACAATGTATAACCTATACCTAGTACATCCTTTCATTTTTATTTATTTACATATTTACATATTTATTTATTTATTGCAGTACTTGGGAGTTGAACCTACGGCCTCAGATACATTTTGCAAGTGCTTTAACACTGGTCTGCACCCTGTGCTCATTGTTAGTTTTTCCTTTGCGATATGGTCTCACTAAGTTATGCAGGCTGTCTCTGGCCTCAAATTTGTGATCCTCCTGCTTCAGCCTACTGAGTGGCTAGGATAACAGGTGTGCACCATCATGCCTGGCCCATATTTTAAGTTTAAACTCTTTTGTTGTTGCTCATTTTTGTTTTTGTTTTTCTGAGACACAATCAAAGTAGCCCAGACTGGCCTCAAACTCATGATCCTCCTGCCTCAGCCTCCAGAGTGATGGGATTATAGGTGTGCACTACTATCCCAGCTTAATAGTTAACTGGTGATATATGCGTTTAACAGACCTGAACAGTATATTTACGTTGGCCTTGTAGAGGCTAATTCTGCACAAGCATTCTTCTCTTCAGTACCTTCCTAAAATCAGACTTCCTTGCTGGTAGTTGTATGTGCAATTTTGATTCACTAAGTGGTATTAGGGGCTGGGATTTAACTCAGTTGGTAGAGCACTGCTTTGCAGTCTCTGAGGTCCCGAGTTCGATTCCCAGCACCACAAAAATGGGAGAAGGACGTGGCAACCCACTCCCAAGGCAATTCCGAAACAATCTGCCATTGAAAACCCTATGAGGGTCGCTGTGAGTTGGACATGACTTGACGGCACCTAACAACAACAACAACAACAACAACAAGTGGTATTAGATACAAAAGGGTTTCAGTTTCTGAGACCTGATGTCACCAGTTACATCAGTTTTGTAAAATGTTTACCATACCTCTATTTTATGCAATATTATAATTCTTGTAGCAATAACATTGAAAAACAGCATTCAACCATCTCCTACATCTATAAAGTCTGAAAATCCTCAATTTCCCAACTTTGTTCATCAAATTTTGAATGAATTAGATGAAAAAGATGGAGATACCAGTGATGGAGATAACTGTGCCCCCTGGTTCCAAAGTGGCTGCAGATTTAGGACAAGGCTTTGAGATCCTTAGATGTCTCTTGGATGTCTGTAATGCTTTTTAATAAAAGCAGTGCATAAGTGCCTCTTAAAATTTTATTTGTGTACTAATTGAAAAAACCCTGTCTGCTTAAATTTTTCCAAATTGTTTGTGCAGAAACTGTGCTAGTAACTTTGAAACTTAATATTTAATATTTTCTTTTGTTTTGTCTTGTAATTGAATATTCAGTTAAAAATATCAATAAGTGATTTTCATTGTAATTACTAATACTATTAATTTAATAAGTTATAATAAAAGAACTTTTTGTTTATAAAATATTAATAAATATATATTCTGAAAACAAAACAGACAAAATAATTTAGGAAAGGTTTAAACTAAAGCATAAAGCAACTTGCAACCAAGAGAAATACCTATAAGTCCTATACATACCTATTTAAGGATATGGGTCTTAGTGACCTGGTGGCATATATTCCACCTAGGGCATATCACCAGTTAAGTGTTAAGTATAATTTCATTATTAGCATTTTCTCCAGTACTTACTTTCATAACTGTAGACTACTATGAGAACAATAAACTCTTTTCTGTGGTATTTGTTCATGCTTATGGTGTAAACATGGGAGGAGGACATGGTAATCCATTCCCAAAGCAATTCCAAAAACAATCAGCCATTGAAAACCTTATGAATAGCAGAAAAGCACTGACATAATGCTGGGTATGGCACAATGTTGGAGAGTGTTTCATTCTGTTGTACATAGAATTGCTATGATTCAGACATGACTCAGCAGCATCTAACAACAACAACATGGTATAAATATATCTACCATGGCCAATTTAACCTGATGATATGTCACTTGAGTGGAGTCATGACAAGATGTGCCATTAGATACCTCTGTAATAACAGACAACATAATCCACAAAGCATAAACAATATTAACATGTAGTTATATAATTAGGACATGATAACTTTTTAGTATAATTTCATTTCACTATGATTTACTTAACTATAATTTTATATAATGTTATATTTAGTGCCTTTGTTTAACAAGCAGCTTATAAACATTCCTAAACCTTTAACAATCACCTTCCATGAGCTGGGCTATCCAGCTGGCTCCAGCAAACTAGTGAAGCCTTACTTTTCCTAAATATTGCTGGTGGATGAAATTTACAAAGATAAATACTTTCAGTTAAGGATTTATACTAATAAACTAAGATGAACTCCTCTTGTAAGGTGCTTGGCATTACCAGTTATTAACACTTATGAAATCATTTCCAAGCTTCTTTCCTACAGGTAGGCTTTGATGAATACAGGGACGGTATGAGAATTTGGGAAGGGATGTAGGAAAGGAATATAAATAAGGGGAAGATAAGCTTAACTACAGCCTCTGACAGAACCAAAATGTGCCAGGTTGAAAATACTGGTTGGGACTGGTCTTTCATATATGGCTGTGCATTGCTATGACACAATTGCAGATAATGAGAAATTTCAATTTTTTAGTTTTCCTATAAACTTTTAGATAGAATGTAAATTTATTTAATTAGAGTTTTTACTTAAAAGTACCCATTGTGTGGATGTTTGTGATTTCAAGCTAAAATTCAAGGAGGTATGCTTACAATACAAACTTTGATATCTGCTTCAAAAAATTAGTTTGTCTTTAGAGGATGCAAGCATTATAGTTATGACCTAAGGCACAAAGAAACATGAATTTTTCTAGTATATTTATGCTAAAGGAAAAATGAAAAAGTGATGAAATCTAACGCTCTGTACTTGCTTTCATTCAATTTATTAGTTTGTCTCTTAAAATAGGTGGCAAGAAGTTGCAAAGCCTGTCTTCAGAGA
The DNA here is from genome assembly GCA_007922755.1 of Pedetes capensis. NCBI lineage: Eukaryota > Metazoa > Chordata > Mammalia > Rodentia > Pedetidae > Pedetes > Pedetes capensis. Next base: position 31,706 of record VMDO01019498.1, on the reverse strand, counting down.
AAAGGATTCTAAGAACACTAATAAAAATAACAGACTTGAAAGTAAAAGTAAAAATAAAAGCTCCACATGTTCTAATTTATGACAGTGCTCCTGTCTTCACACCCAGGAGGACATCAGGCCTTCCTTTGTTCAGCAGCTTCACAAATTTAAAATTTTTGGAGAGGACTGACTTGGGACATCAATATCAGATCTTACGTTTAAGAGTCCTGAGATGGTGAATTTTAGTAATTTAAAGATCTTAAGTAGATAGATAGATGATAGATAGATAGATAGATAGATAGATAGACAGACAGACAGATAGAATGAACACAAACACACCTGTACCTATATCTGAACATTTTCAACAGGATTAACATCCAAAAATACTATGACGGACATAAATTCTTCCTTTAATCACTTACCTTCATGTCCATCTTTCATTGTCTCCATTTGTTTGTATAATCTTATTACTCAAGTTCCCTTCCAAGAGTTAATTCAGAACATGCATGATTAATCCCAGTTATACCCAAAATTTCAATTCGAATTCTTTCATGATACCACTTTAATCTTAAAATATATGCGCTCTATGGCAAGTTCTCTTTGTCTTATATTTATCTTTTCAGTTCTCTGTGGCAAAATTTTCCAGAGGTCCTTAGAGGTCATTTCCTCCTCTGCCCCATGTAAGCTCTCTGTACTTTGAAAAAAAAAAAAAGACCTTGGAAACTTAAGTCTCAACCAATGAACAAATGCACACTGGTGCAGTATGTCATTGCTGTTGTTGTTAGGTGTCATCGAGTCTGTACCTGATTCATAGTGACCCTACATACAAAAGGCGAAACACTGTTGTCAGTGCTTCTCTGCTATTTATAGGGTTTTCAACGATGCATTGATTTTGGGAAGTGGGTTGCCGGGTCCTTCTCCCAGTGTAGTATGTTGTTGTTGTTGTTCTTAGGTGCCGTCAAGTCAAGTCCGACTATTAGTGACCCTCACAGGGTTTTCAATGGCTGACTGCTTCGGGATTGCCTTGGGAGTGGGTTGCCACGTCCTTCTCCCATTTTGCGGTGCTGGGAATCGAACTCGGGACCTCAGAGACTGCAGAGCAGTGCTCTACCAACTGAGCTAAATCCCAGCCCAACTGGTACAGTATGTTGTTGCTGTTGTTAGGTGCCATCAAGTCGGTATCCGACTCATAGCGACCCTCATAGGGTTTTCAATGGCTGAGTGCTTCGGGATTGCCTTGGGAGTGGATTGCCAGGTCCTTCTCCCATTTTTGCGGTGCTGGGAATTGACCTCGGGACCCTAGACACTGCAGTGCAGCGCTCTACCCACTGAGCTAAATCCCAGCCCTGGTACAGTATGTTGTTGTTGTTGTTGTTGTTAGGTGCTGTCGAGTCGGTCTCCGACTCATAGCGACCCTCATAGAGTTTTTAATGGCTGTTTCAGGATTGCCTTGGGAGTGGATTGCCAGGTCCTTCTCCCATTTTTGCGGAGCTGGGAATTGAACTTGGGACCTCAGAGACTGCAGCGCATTGCTCTACCAACTGAGCTAAATCCCAGTCCTGGTACAGCATAGTAGCCCTAAAATATGCACATGAAATATGAGGCTACCAGAATATGAATACAATTATGCAGAAAATATGGATTATGTGATCAAATGTATTTGGAGAATAGTGGGTTAAACTACATCAAACTTGTTCTTTTCTTCCAGAACTTCTACTATGCTAAGTGTGCAGTGTCTGCAGCCATACCACCCTGGCATCTGATCCCATCTTATCTCCAAGCTAAGCAGGGTTAGCCTGCTTAATCCTTAGATGAAAGAACACCTGAGAATCCCAAGTGCTCCAGTCTAGGAAAAAGGACCTGGCAGCCCACTCCTGAAACAATAGCCACTGAAAATCCTATGAATATCAGAGAAGCACTGACAATATTGCCGGGCATGGTAATGTTAGTGAATGTTTTGTTCTGTTGTACATAGGGTTGCTATGAGTAGGACCAACTCAAGAGCACCTAACAGAAACAAATGTATAGTATTCCTCTCTAAAATGGAGACTGATCTGAAGTATTTCCCAGTCAAAACTGATTACAGAAGTTGTTGTGGAGTGTATCTTGAAATAAATGCCTTATGCCAAGTATCAGCCCCTGGGTAGCATAGTGTAGAAATACTTTTAAACAGTGTTGAGTCAGGTCAGACCCCTCAAATCAAGTCAAGTGAATGACTTCCCACTATCTAGGTCATACAGAATAGCAAAGGTAGAAAGAAGAGGACAAGGGAGCCTGTGCTATGTGGAGCAGTATGTGATCTCCTGCATCCAGGAACAGGCAAGAATGGGCACTGTGTGCTAAAATGAATGAGCTCTGCAGGGAGATGGAGTGGGATTGCAGGGGAGCAGGCAGATGAAAGGAACATTAAGATGGAAGCCAGGAGACATGAGACTGAAAAAATATCCAAGGCAAAGAAAGAAAGGGACATGAGGAACAAATGCCAACAGTATGAATATATTACCTAAAAAAGTGGAATTTATTTTGCTTGGGGAAGTGTTTTTAAATGACTTGGTGCATGTCACCCTTTGTATACCGAGCAAAAGCTAAAACATGATCCAGTACCTCACCCAAACATGAGTCACCTTCAAATATATGCCTCCTAACATTAACTGGATACTTTTTTGAGAAGCGGTGATTTTTATACCTTAGAATACATATGAATCATTTAGAGAATGGCTTAAAAATGCAGTTTCAGACTGCTACTTCCCCAGAGAGGTTGAGTCAATAAGTGAGCGATGGGCTCAGGAAGCTCATATAGGCTCTAATGCATTTGAGGAAGACTAAACTAACCAAGAGAGACAGAACACAGAAAACGCAGAGAGCATGATCTATCTCATTCTAGAGTAGAATAATTTTATAAACTCTGTAGCTGCGTTTTTAAGTGAAAATCTGAATCTTTTAAGACCCCTTGCTCATCTGTCAGCCATATCACTATGCCTTTCTACTCTTCTTATCTTTGCCCTGTGATCTCATGGTAGTAGAAAGAACACAGCTAAGGGTAAGAGCACAGAGATTTGTGCAAAATAGCCTAGGCTTGAGCCCTAATTCTAACATTGCTACTTTGTAGCACCTGCCAATCATCAAACCCTCCATGCTGCTTCTGCAAACTGAGTACCATTGTACTAGAACCCATGTGGAGGGTGTTGTGGATCGAATGTTGTGTAACCACAAATTCACATGTTGAAGCCATATCCAGTGTGGATATTTTTAGAGGTGGAGCCTCTAAAGAAGTAAAAAGGTTAAATGAGGTCATGCAGTTTGGGCCCTGACCCCTTAGGATTAGTGTCTTTATAAAAGGAAACACTCCAAAGTTCCCCCTTGCTCTCACAGATAAAAACCTATGAGCCTACCATGAGAAGGCAGCCATCTGCAAGCCAATGTAGGGCCCTTGCCAATCTCAACCATGCTGGCTCTCTAATCTTGGACTTACAGCCTCTTAAACTGTGACAAAGGAGAAGGACCTGGCAACCCACTCGCAAAAAAACAATCAGCCACAAAAACTCTATGAATAGCAAAGAAGCAATGTCAATCACGCTTCACCTGTTGTACATAGGATATAAGTTGAACACCAATTCAATAGCACCTAACAACAACAACAAACTTTGATGCAATAGATTTCAGTTTTTTTTTATTAGAAATTTTTAATGTACATCATAATGTGATTCATTTTGACAGATTTCAGTTGTTTAAGCCGCTCAGTCTGTGACACTTTGGTATTACACCCTGAGAAGCCTAAAACAATGTTATTGCAAGGATGAAATGAGATAATATATGTAAAATCACTTGTAATGGCCCAAATCTCACAATAAATACTTAGTATTGACTAATACTATATGTCATACAAAATCTTCACTTTGTAGATGGAAAGAATTGTGATAGTAATTGTACTCACTGAAGATTAATTTATAATCATGTAAAAAATTCAATTATAGGGCAGAAGTAAAATTACTTTGTCTTCTCTGTCAGTAACTCTATCTACCTATAAAAAAACAAAGCATTCACCAGGTTAATTCCAATATGGCCAATAAAAATATTAGAATCTAGTTAGGTAAAACTTTAAAGCAAATCTTAAGCTACAAATAATATTCAAAACAGTGAGGTGCAAAAACCTCTTAGACACATTTAACACTAACAAAATCTTTAATTATTATCTCCTTAATGAGTCATTCTAGAACTTCAGGATGAATAACAAAGGTAGCTACCCACACAATCCATCTATTCAATAAAGAGATCTGTATTCTTGTTGGTAGGAAGGGTCTGATTATTTTTAAATATGGGAAAGCACTTTGTAACTAGCATTAATAGTACAACAGATCTAGAGAATGGCAGCAGGTAAAGTCAGTATTAATTAGGGGGAAAATTGGAAATATAGAATATGTTTTAAATTTTAGAAATTATTTTCAAGGTTATCATAAAAATCACACCAATGGCTAACAGAACCTCCTTGACATACTTAAATAGTTAAACTTCATAAACACTGCTTTATAATTCACACTCAGTCCCCACCTGCTATTTGCAACAAGCCAGAAAAATATTTAGGCAGAACAGGAAACAGATTCAGAAATATAATTAATTGTTCAATTTTGCACAACTAGTGCCCAAACAAATATATAAGATCTCTGACTCACAAATGATAAGATACATTTTTAATTAAAACAATTTCCAAACCAGGCATTATTATACTCTTCAAAGGCTACTTAGAAATAATTACTCTTAAGGTAATAATTTAATGGCAAAATTTTCTTTTAAAAAGTCAACTTATCTTCAGTCCAGATTTAACTTATCCCATTCTATTATAGTAGTTACTCATGTTTTAAACAAATAACCATTGCACATTTAGCTGCCAGTAGCTGTGAAGATGGCTGGAGATACTGCAATGGATAGAACAAACTCCTACTCTTGTGAAGAGCTCTGTGTTGCAGCACATATACTCTATTAAAATAAACACACAAACATATATTTGCACTCAGATATCTAAGAATGATGAAGAAGATGAGTTAAATTTTCCAGGGAAGCTTTGTTGTTGTTAGGTGCCGTTGAGTTGGGTCTGATTCATAGTGACCCTATGCAGAAGAGAACAAAACACTCCCTGACAGTGTGTCATCCCCAGCACTGTGGTCTGTGCTTCTCTGCCATTCACAGAGTTTTCAATGGCTGATAGTTTTTAAAGTGGGCTGCCAGGTCCTTCTCCCAACCCTGCAGCATGGTATTCCCAGGCAGTCTCCCATCCAAGTACTAATGAGGCCCAACCCTTTCTAGCTTCCAAGATCTGATGAAATCAGACTCCAGGGGGATATGGCAGAAGCTAGGTATGTGGAAAGAATACAGTATGTAGGAGAAACAACTACATGTGCAAAGGCCCCATGAAAAAGAGAGCATGGGATTGTCTTAAAGGAACTAGATGCGGTCAATATGGCTAGCAGGAACAGAAACTCAGCACATGATATGACTCAGAGGTAAAAGGATAGATGGATTTTATACAGTCTTATCATCCCTCTTAAGGACATCAGTCTTTTCCTGTCCCAGAAGTATTTTAGGCAGGTGGGTATGGCAAGGTCTGATGTGCATTTCATAAACATTCTTCATTTGCAAAGTGAAGGAAGTAGAGGGAGCAACAGTGAGTGTAGTGGAGACAGCAGGCTATAAGCAAACTCTAGATGAGGGATCTTGTTAACATACATAAAGACATTAATGTTAGAGATAGAGAACAGATTCAAAACATATTTAGGGAGAAAATATAAAAGACAGTGATAGTTATGAGTAGTAGATTAGGAGAGAGAGTCAGGATAGTGAGATTCTACTTAATTAGAAAAGAAAAACAACTGGAGTGTATGCATAGGACATCTGTACATCTGTATTCATAAAAGCTAATTGATGATTCAGGTTAATTACTGTTCTCTACATGTTGAATTTCTGACACAGTTTCTGTAAGCATAATTCAGCAACACAACAATAGCAGAGGCTGTCATACCAAAGTGAATTGCTAACATATGCAATTAAAATAAATGTCTATGAGATGTAACTGTCAAAATAATAATTACGACTTAGTGAGCTAGAATCAGTTTGAAAACTTATTTGAAATTAAATTCCTGTCCTCTATGTAGATTCAGCATATTCCAAACCAAAGTTCTCTCCAAAAAAAAAAAAAAAAAAAATGGAGGGGGGGGAATCAAGATACAAAAGCCAATCAAACCACTATTGAATACTCAACATGATCTATATAAACTTAGGTAAATGAAAACTTTTGAGTAGTTTAATCAGGGCTTCAAACCCATGAAAAACTGGGTTCAGGTTTTGATGCAGGTTCAGTATGTTAAAATTTAGAGTGTTCACGTTTGGGTTCAGATTTAAATCCTATTTGTAGATAGAAAGGCTTCAAACACAACCAGAACCTGAATCCTGAACCTGTTCTGGTTCAAATATTTTTTTACAAATTTTTCTGAACCCAAACCTAGACCCTAACCTGAACCCAATCCAGTGAAACATTGGTTTTGAGTTCACCTTTTAATATTTGAGTTTAGTTTTTATTGTGTTTTCCCGGGGGGGGGGGTATTTGTTTTTGTATCATCAACTATTTAAATAGTGAAAAAAATTAGAAAAATTCATCAATCTACACAGAGGATTAAAATTTTAAACCCAAATCCAAACCTAAACTTAAACATATCAAACCCTTGCCCAAACCTGAATCCAATCTTTCTTAGGTTTGAAGCCTTGAATTTAATGAGTTTGAAATTGTTTTTATATGAAATATATTATAATTTTGAAAAACAGTGAATAAACCATTTCCAATTTTTTAAATTTATGGCTATTTATGACATTCATTACATGTAAGTAAGTTTTGTAAGGTATGAACACCCCACCACACACCAAGTTAAAATTTTGAACGTATGTATTAGAGGATTTACTGAGGAACTTATTTGACTAGACAAGGTATTAAAACAGAATGAGATATACACACAATCAAGAGTCCTACATGAATTTCTGTTTGAATATACAAATGAGATCAAAAGCCTTTTGAAGCAAATGACCATAGTATTCTGTAAAAATACTAAAGTGGAAATATTTTGTTGCAGTCTTGAAATCTTAAGGATGTATCATATCTTACCAATTCTGAGATCCAAATTATTATTGTTTTACATTTTGAAATACCAAAAATCAAGATGCCTCTTAATTAATATTATCTCACATTTGTGGGACAAAGGCAAAAGGCATAGTTTCAACTACCTGCTCTTGGTCACAGCTAATCAAAGTGTCTTCCTCCTGAATAAGCCATGAACACTGTCAGTCCACCTCTTGGTGAGTGTAACTGCTGTTTAATATATCTTATCAGTAAAACAAAACTTTGTTTTCACTGAACTGCACAGCAACAAAAGACAGGACATAAATCTGGTCATAGTAAAATACTCTTCATTGGAGAAACAACCAGAATTAGTTACTAATTTTCATGCAAGGCAATAAATAAATGTTTGATGAAATATGGAAAAGAAAGAGATCCACAATTATATGAAGCTCTGTTATATGTTGTTACTCATAATTGTGGTAAAAGATTACCTGCTATACTATTCAGTGCAGATGAAAGAAAGGAAAATGTGCCCAATCCTCAGAATAAATTAGAAAATGTTTCAGAGCAACAAGGGACAACTGTGATAGATTCATGCACTGAATGGGACTATGAGTGAAATAGTCATTTCTTTTTATTGAAAGATTATTTTACTTTCTCAGTCATATGAAACATGATGGAACATCTTAAAATTAATGTCATATATTAGATCCAAGGTAATATAGTTATTAAAGAGCAATGGACTGACCGATGTTAGACCAAGGTTCTGGTCCCTGATCTTTAAATAATAATCTTGGAAACCAAGAGTTAGTCCATTAACATATTTAGATTCCAATTTCATCATTTGTAAAGTGAAAATGTGGGGCTAGATTATTACTAAGGTCTCTTCTAGTTCTATGACATAGTGACAGGTTGATTATAGCTACCAATTATTAGATTTAGCAGAGCTACAATTTTTAAATTGATACATTACATACTTTTATTAATTTAAAATACTTGCAATAAATTTATATATGTGTGTATATGTTATTTGTGCACACACACACACACACACACACACACACACCTGTAGCTGTAGCAGTGTGGCATCCGATCCTGTCAGATCTCAGAAACTAAACAGGGTCTGGCCTGGTTACTACTTAGATGGGAGACCTCCTAGAAACACCAGATACTGTAGGCTTGGGATAAGGACCTGATAATCCATTCCCAAAAATCAATCTGCCATTGAAAACCCTGTGAATAGCAGAGAAGCACTGACAATAGTGTTTTCCCTGTTGTATGTAGGGTCTCTATGAGTTGGACACTGACTTGAAGGCAACTAACAACATATGTTTGTGTGTGTGTGTGTGTGTGCATACACATACATACATATATATTAAACATGAAAACTTGGTTCATTAAAGTTTTTACTCATTTGAAACCTCACTAACCATAAAATTACCATTTTTCCAATGAACTTTGTATTTAAGCTTTTAAAAGGTAAACATGACAGCAACTATCCTAAGAGTACAAAGAAGCAAATAGCAAATACAATACTGGGTAAGTAGAGATTTGGTCAAATATTGTACATTTTCAAAATTATTTAGAAATCATCAGTGTTCACAAAAGACTATATGCAACAGATGACAACAGCTGCACGGGCATTAATGAAAGAGCAAATCAATTTGATTGTAACTTTAGTTTAAAGACTACTTAATTATTTTAAGTCCTTTGAAAATTTTTTATAAATATGTTAAGAATTTTCAGTTTACTAGAATGTTTATTTAACCTGAACACTACACCATCTGACAATTTTGAATAAGAAATTAATATAAAGTAGTTTAATATAAAACTTTATCATCAGATAAAAATTTCATAGAAACCCACAAAAGGACACATATCAGATTTGACTATTTGACTACATAGCCTCATTTAACATGGAGAGATACTATGGGAGATGATAAATGTGTGATGAGGTTAGAGGACTATAATGATGAAGATACTCTGAAAATAAGCAAAGGTATATAAATAAGGCAGTTAATTTCATTAGTATATAATTTACCAAAATCATTGAATGATTCTGCAATGGTGAAAAGAATTAAAAGTAATTTGGAAATATGAGAACAAGAGATTTTAGATGTACATATTGATTATTGTACAATTCAAAAAAATATTTTAAACTGATTCTCATAATCAGTGTTGATATAGATTGTAAAGGCAAATCACAAGCATGTGTAACAGGTGTTTATAAAATGATTACATTTCTTTGAAAAGGCAGAAAACAGCAACAATAACAATCTTCATCTGGACATAAACTCACTGTATGTATAAGGTCAACCTGGGTCTCTTTATTTCAATCTGACAGCACTTGGAGATATGGTGGAGTTCATGCTGCTTGCTATGCTTTGTGTAATAAAGCCTTTATTTCTGAACCAGCAGAATCATGTCTTCTGATAGCATATCAGAAATCCCTGACATATTAAACTGCTAATCTGGAAGTAGCATAAAATCTCAGACCTTTCACATTCTTGGAAGAATTTAAGCATTTTCTTACAAAAGAAATAGATACATTTTCCTAGAGATTTTTCCAACTTCTAAGGATGTTTTTAGACTACAGAAGAGTAATTATACCCTAATAATTATTCATGAATATGTAAATAATATGACTACCTTCATGACTATTGCTTCCTGAAATATATAATTACAGATGTTTGAGTTCATAGAGATTAAGATTTATAAAACAACCCAAAAAGACTTTGTCAAATCAAGCTGCCCAAACCAATTTGTTTTCTCCTATTTTCAGTTAAGCTAGATATGCTTTTAGCCAGTGAGGGCACGAAACTTTTCACTGAAAATTTCAGATGGAAAGTTGTTAATAGACAACCAAGGGAAGGTGTTTAGCATGTCATTTCTGAGCTGTCAGAACAAACATATATCAGGTTTGTGGGCACATTCACTGAGTGAAAACCCTATTTACTTAATTACATATTCTCTTCTATACATTCCCATATAGAAATCTTTTGGACAAAAATATCAAGTATCACACCTAAGATGTACTTGTACCTTGTGAAAAATCATTAGAACAAGGGTGAGCAACAGAAGAGTGGAAGGAGGGAGAAATCATCAGTGATTAAGTAAGTCCCCTGTATTATGCATATGATAATGGCCAATGTCTGTGCTCTAGGCAGACAGATAATAAATGTTTAATCAGTTTTAAAATGACAGAAACAAAGATAACTTGCCACTGTGTCCTATTATTGATATTTTTATAAATTTCCAGTAAGGAACAAACATGTTAGGACACAAAAATGGTCAATATCCAGTTTCTATGTCATACATATTTAATTGATTGTTTCTTGCTTTCTTTCTAGAAAATTCTATAGAATAGATTGGAATAGCTTCATACAGTTTTATGGTAAAAATGTTAGCTGACAATTTTCAATGCAAGCATTTTTATCACATTGAGAAAGGTAAATAATATTTATTAACTAAATTTGAAGGTAACTAGGTAAATGACATTATTGAATTTTGACTATATCCTCTGCATTTTCCTAATATCCAATACATTAAAATAATTAGTTATACCTTAGGAATCCTGCCTTGATACTGAACTATAATCCTGATAGTCCATAGAAAACAGAAAAAAATTCTATAAGACTCTAATGACTATGATAAGAGGAGGTGGGCTCAGTTTGGAAGTGAAATAAACAGACAATAATTACCAGGGTCAACTTTTTCTGTCACTTATCAGGTAAATGACCATCTGAACTACTTCTGTATAAAAAGTTCGTGTTAATCTTTGCTGTTGAATCTTTTAAAGCGCACAAACAAATGGGACTCTTGATATTTGTCATCATATAATATTTAACATTGCCTCCCATGTCAGCAAGTATTTATAACTTAAAGGAAAAATAACTTTTTCCCACTGAAAAACAAAAATCAAGTAGATTTATGCCTCTTCCATCATTTTCTGCTGCAAGGAATAAAAGTAACAATTAGGATACAGCTAATAAGGCAGTTCTGTGATAAACATCAGTTGCATGGTTTCACATTAGCTGTTCTAACAGCCATCAGAGGATAATGACTTTCAGTCACTATCAATCAATAAATTATTCAGTTGCAATTTCCCATAATTCATTTCTGTTATTACCAGTACTCAAGTTGCCTCCTTTGTTTCTTGAAATTAAAGTTGGACAAAGCAGGACTAATTACCCATTGGTTTTCAGTAGTTTCCTTCAATAATTTGCCCCTTTGGACATTAAACTATAGTAGTAATAGACAAAGCACTGTATATTTTAAGTCACAGGGAATTGCTAAGTAACTGCACTCATATTATTCACCCTACTATCAGCAAAGAGCATTATGCTGCCTAGATGAAGCTAGCTTAAAATCAACTAAAAAGATGAGTTGGTTTTGTTTATCATGTATTTTTATAATTTATCTGACAGCTGTTTCCTGAGTGCTACTGAAGAATGCATATGAAGCAGATAAAAACCCCTTAGAATAACTTGGTGCTTCTTAAATCTCTTTTTGGAATGCATTATCTCCATACAAGGGTGTTAAAATAATTCTGAAATCATAAGATTCAAGATGGCACAAAAACCTTCTGATCTTCCAGATTTGTACTAATGTTTAACTAGGATTAACTGTATAACTGGGAATACTGTTTCAAAATAATATAGTGTCAGGGAAGTCAAATGTTTTAAGATGACACCTAACATGAAAATAGTCATGAAATCTATTATCACCAAGGTGTACATAATAAAGTTAGTGAAGGACCTATCTCATTTTAGATGTAAGAATTCTTGCATTAAAGAAAATTTAAATGAAACATTTTTGGTTGCCTTTTTTACTTTGTTTTTTGGGGTAATACCAAACTTGAATGCAGATAGTATGGGGTTGGAGTTTAGCTCAATTGGTAGGGTGCTGCTTTGTGCTGAGGCCTTCATTTACATCACCACAAAAATGGTAGAAGGACCTGCCAATCCATTCCAAAGCCATCTTGAAACAATCAGCCATTGAAAACCCTACGAGGGTTGCTAGAGTTGGACCCAACTTGCGGGCACCTAACAATAAACAACAACAACAGAGACAGTATAAACACAAAAACTTCCATCCCTACCAGCCACTCATTTCCACTATGAAATATATCTAATACCAAGTAAAGTTGTTTATTATAGTCTTACCTACTCCCAAGTGTGTTTATGTAGTGAGCTCACTAAATACTCACTGGCTTTTTTCCTTTCTTAATAGTCATCTTTTTATAAGATTATCTTGTACCTAACTTATCATTTGATAGACAGTGTCCTTCAGCATTTAAATTACTTGTCATACTTCTGCATTACCAGAACATTAATGTGAGCCTGTGCTTCTACAGGAACACATATTATTCTCCATAGTTTTTATTTTCCTAGAACTTATCTGAAAGAAAAAGTTTTCTTAAAGAAATCTTTATTAATATAACCAAGACTATACTGAGAATACTTGTATCAACCTTTTAAAAGTCTTCATATCTCATGGTAAGGGGAAAAAAAAAGGATTGCACCTAATAAAAGATCAATTTATCACTCTTTTTCTCAATTCTCCCAAAAAGTATCACTCAATTACAACTTGCAAAATCTTGGTTTTGACCTGTCATCATAAAAAGACATTGTTCATAATTTGGAGATGAGTGAAAGTCTCCATTCACAACTATAAAATATGCCCACAACACAGAAAGAGAATTGTGTGATGTTTGAATGTTTCCTATTCAATAAGTTTTCACTTTCTTTGCAGGAAAGTGAATACATGCAGAAGGAACAAGAAGATAACTTCTATTACTAAAATTAGGTGAAATCACACTGTAGGCGTAGAGAAAGAGAGAGAGAGAGAGAGAGAGAGAGAGAGAGAGAGAGAGAATGGGGTTGAGGAAAGGGAAGAATCGAGTAGGAAGGACAAACAAAGGGAGAGAGAAAAAAGGAGAGAAAAGAAAGGAAAGAAAGAGGAAGAAAATAGGCAAGGAGGGAAAAAAATGTGTGCTCACCAGACAACAAGCTCAGTTAAATCAATGGCTCACATGTATGCATTTGAGTCACAAAGCTGGATTTAAATTCCAGCCTCAACTCTCTAGTAAGAATCTTGGGAAAGTCACCTGGTCTACCTAAACTTCAGTTTAGCAATGTGCCAAATAAGAACTGTATCTATCTTATAGATTTTTCGCACAAATTCAGTGAATTAATATTATGCAATAGAGATGTCATTATAACTTCCCTTCTTGGGTAATGTTAAATAGCAGGCCCTTTATGTTAAATAAAGACTCTGGAGAATCTGACATTACATATTGCAGGTGGTGACCAGGGTGTGGGGAACAGGTAGAAAGTACAGAAAGAGAAGAATTTGATTTTCTGGGGAATTACAAGAAAGCAGGTGAGGAATAAGTTAGAGGAGAATAGCCAAAAGTCCTTGAAGGAGATAATAAGGGGCAGAAGATTACACAATAAGTGATTTGACCACTTCTGTACACACAGATCTTTACAGGACCTGAAAAACTCATAAAAGTGATCTTTCTGAATAGTTTTAATGTGAAATCAAGGAAAGATCCTCAGGTTTTGCATCTGACTTTATGAAGGCAGATGACAGGAGCCAGATGAAAGGAGGTTTTACCAGTAAGCCCACTGGGACTCAGGAGGACACCTGGAGAGAACTTGGATCTTCTACTGCATCAGAATTGAAAGCTAACTGAACTTAAAAATCACTCTGAGATATAGGACTGGAGCTCAGTTAACACTGAAAACTGGGGTATACTTATGCAAATTGATTACAGTACATGGAAGATGATGACATTGATGACAATGGTGATGACTTTCTAATGGGGACAAAGCATTGATAAAGTAAATCATGGAAATCCTGGACTCATTAATTAAAGCAAGTCACTTAAGTCTGTAATTATATCTTATGAAGAACTGTACACAAGAAAATAACATAATCAAAAGTATGTTGCTGTTGTTAGGTACCATCAAGTCAGATAGGACTCACAGTGACCCTAAGTACAGAAGAGGGAAACACTACTCAACACTGTCCCATGCACACAAAGTTTAGGTGTTTGAGCCCATTGTTGTAGCCATTATGTTTCTTCTTATTGAGTCATGCCACATCAGCAAAAGGAGGTCCCAGGGGCCATCATGAAGGTCATTTCTACTTTGAGGGGCCAACTCTAATCCAGTTGTTTCTTGAATGCCTTGAATCCTGGGGGGCTCATTTTCTAGCACTATTCTTGACAATGTTTCTCTTATTCATAGGGTTTGCAATGGCCAATTATTTTGGGAGTGGGCTATTGGGTCCTTCTCCCTAGTCTGTTTTAGTGTGGAAGCTCAGCTGAAACCTGTCCACCCTGGGTGGCCCTACTCATATCTGAAATACCAGTAGTATAGCTTTCAGCATTATAGAAATATGCAAGCTGTCACAGCATGACAAGCTGACAGATAAAATGGGGAATTAAAAGTATACAATAGAAAAATCACTCCAATGACATTAAGAAAGACAAACTAATAAGGTACTACAACTGTTTGTTGTTGTTATTGTTGTTGCTGTGTACCACTCAGTCAGGTCTGACTCCTAGCTACCCTGTGTACAACAGATTGAAACACTCCCTGACACTGCACCATGTCTGGCAATATGTTGTCAGTGCCTCTCTACTATTTATAGGGTTTTCAATGGCTGATTGTTTTGCAGAATTGATTTGTAAGAATGGCCAAGATCAATTAAACAAATGACAACAAATGCTAGCAAGGCTGAGGAGAAAATGGGACATTCTTACATTGTTGGTGGAGCTGTAAATTGGTCCAACCACTGTGGAAATCAATATGGAGGTATCTTCAAAAACTAAAAATAGATCTGCCTTATGTCCCAGCTATAACACTATTGGAAATTTACCCAAAGGGAGATGTGTCATCATACCACAGAGACACCTGCATCTCCATGTTCAATGCAGCACTTTTCACAATAGGAAGGATATGGAATCAACTAACGTGCCCTTCAACAGAGGAATGGTTAAAAAAACTATGGTATATATATATACAATGGAATATGACTCAGCAATAAAAAAAAATGAAATAAGGCCATTTCCAGCAAAATGGATGGAATTGGAGAAAATTATTTTAAGTGAACGGACACAAGCTCAGAAAAAGAAACACTACATGTTCTCACTCACATGTGGGAGCTGAATCAAAATTATAAGAAGGAAAAAATCCTCTACAAAGGTTGGATCATAATAAAAGGAAAAAAAGAATTGATTTGAGAGTGGGCTGCCAGGTCCCTCTCCCATTTTTGCAGTGCTAGGCATTGAACCCGTGGCCTTAGAGTGTGCAGAGCAAGTGCTCTACCAACTGAGCAAATCCCCACCCCACTGCAACTGTGAAATATTGGCTTATACTAGAAAACAGGACATGCAACAGGAATAGGAAAGGAGAGAAGCATACGAAGGACAATAGGAGGTGGTCTGTCAAAATTCATTGACTCATTTAGGATGAGATATAAATTTCCTGCTTGCTAAACTAGAACTACACACTGAATCAGGTAATACAAGGGGGAGGACACCTTATAAGCACATAACTTGATTTTCTACACTCTATGAGATATGAAAAGGGAAGTACCTGAGATTGAAAGAGCTGTGGGATATAAAGTGTTAATTTAAACATTTAGTACATCTGAAAACACCCCACAGAAGTACACTGAAGGAGAAAGAAAAAGGAATGAGACCATAAATAACTCAAGAAAACTACCATTAAGTAGTAGACTGAGAAGGAGTTGCCTGCAAAGAAACTAAAGCCACAGCTTTGTAAGTGCATATCCTTAGGGAAGGCATTTTGCCTCAACGAGCTTCAATTTGCTCAACTTGTAACTTGAAGATAATAATGTATAGTTCACAGGAGAGCAAATCATCATGCATAGTCATGTGGATATTCAGTTCTTAGTTCTGACTAGATACAGTAACACTTAGAACTTTACTTGAAAATTTCTTACTAAATGTATAACAATTGAATCAATTTGTGGTATAAGGAGTAAAATTCTGGATTTTGAGCCCTTAACCATCTTTGAACACTTCCCCTATCAGGAAACATTTTCTGATCTATAAAATGTATGTGACTGTACATACACTCCTGTGAGTCTGTCCCTTAAGATTATTCATACAAATATCTCATTTCTCCCAGTATCTGTAATACAGCAGGTATTCAGTTAGTCTTAGCTCTTTCTCCCTTGCATTTCTTTACTTCTCAAGTGTATTGTACCAGGCATAACACGACATTTCTTTAATGATTCAGTGTTATCATTATGCACATCAGTTAATGTTATGTGTCTGAGATGCAGAACCAGCTGCAAATGTAGTAGAACATCAGGTGAAATGAACCACTCATGTAACACACAGTTGACTTCTCTAATTTTGTCATATGCATGATACTGAAACCACAGCAGCTTGAGATGATTTAACAGGCACACACACAAAAAAAAGTGAACAGCTGCTTTTCTAGATTTGATATAAGAGAGAGAAACAAATGTTTTAGTGATTCATCAACCTCTCAAGTCCAGCTTTGTTTGTTCTCTTGTAGCTAACACAACTTCCTCATGTGCCTGCTCTTGTCTTTTGTAAATGAAGCCTGGAATCTGTGCTGTTCTACACTGTATTCTACAATACAGCTGTGTTCTATGGCATTTGCAGCCATTATCTTGTAACACTCTTGAACTTAAGCTGTACTTGACCTGTCAAAGCATCTGTTCTGCCTAACTCCTTACCCCAATCACAGTCTCTTTTGCCTACCCATCCACATTTCATGAAATTATGACCCATTCTGGTCCTGCCCCTAGGAAAATGGTAGATGGATGGACAGCTGATTCATAGCACATGGTTGAGACTGTGGGTTGATCTGAAAAGAAAAGCTAAGTCAGTTGGACTCTTTGTTTTTCAAAATATATAAAGGAAACAACAAGAAACTATGCCAATCAGTAGTGACCTAATGGTGAAATAGCAGTATAATACAAAGTTTGGAGGGACTGGAAAAGTTATGGAATGAAGAATAACGAAGACAGCTGGTGAAGAAAAGACAATGAAGTAAATACGCAGAGAGATGCAGAAGCGGCGTTGCTGCTGATTGTGTGTGTGTGTGTGTGTGTGTGTGTGTGTGTGTGTGTGTGTGAGAGAGAGAGAGAGAGAGAGAAACAGAGAGAGAATCATCTGATGAAAGAGAAAAGGAGGAGGAAAAAGGAGGAGGAAACAAAGGAGGATGGGAATAGAGGTAGTAGGAAACCAAGGAGTGGGAGAAAAAAAGATGGGGCACAGAGGAGGAGAGTGACTGCAGGAAAAGAAACACATTAATCCTTTAAGATGCTGTGAATCCCAAAGGCTTTATAGATCCACGTCCAGTCTGTATATTACTTTCATACACCCTGCCTTTTTTACCTTTGATGTTATTGAGAAGATCTTTTCTTTCATCAATTTAGACTGACTGATACACTACAATGGCATCAAAAGCCACAAATATCTAAATATATATTTAGATATATAACCCAGATTCATACATTACAATGGTATCAAAACCCATATTGCTGTTAGGTGCCTTCGAGCCAGGTCCAACGCATAGTGACCCTATATACAACAGAAGGAAACACTATCCAACATTGTGCTATGCACATGGATTTTTTTTTTTATGTCTGAGCCCATTGTTGCAATCACTGTGTTTCTCCTCATTTTGAGCCATAGTACATTAGCAACTGGAGGTCCCAGGGGCTTTACTCGATTCCTATTATTAAGGTTGACTTTACTTTGAGGAGGCAACTCTTCCCCCCATCATTTCTCGAATACCTTCCAGCCTGGGGGATGTAATTTTCTGGCACACTATTTGACAGTGCTGCTCTGCTATTCATAGGATTTTCAATGGCCAGTTGTTTTGAGAATGGACTACTAGGTCCTTCTCCCTTGTGTGTTTTAGTCTGGAAGTTCAGCTGAAACCTGTGCACTATGGGTCACTCTCCTGGTATCTTAAGTATCAATGGAATAGCTTTTGGCATTACAACAAAATGCAAGCCCCTACAACACAATGAGCTGACAGACACATGAGGGAAAACACACACACACACACACACACACACACACACGTATCCATTCTCAGGAGAGTTTATCTTGTGCAATATGCTGAATTTCAATGGTTGCCATGGGTCTTGATGACCTTAGAAATTGAGTTCAGGTGAATCACCTCCTCCATTATAGATCTCTTCCTCTAATCCATGCATCATTTTGTAAAGACATGAGTTTCCTTTACAGAATCATGAGGTACATATCATTAGCTTTTCTAGGTTTCTGACTTTTATTTCTTCAGAAAACCCACCATTTTCTGCCCCTCACTAATCCTTCTCCATTGTTGCTTCTCCTTTGCACCAACTCTCCTTCTTCTGCTCTGCTTTTCTTTCTCTAAGAGTTTCTACCTCATTCCCTTCCTTTGAATACTTTTCAGGCTTCATAGGTCCTTTAAATACATCCATAGCCTGTTTATGCAACATCCCAGGAACCTTCTCTAAGTTTTACAATGAGTGCTCTGCTCTGCTGTTTCTTTTCCATCAGTTTCATTGAAAACATAGTGGTTTCTAGAATCAGTTCATTTAATCTAAAGTTCTCTTGTGATTCAGAGAGCTGGGATGTGAACACCTAGAAACACACCCAGCCAGAACTCTTAAACAATGCAGCTTGCTGCCCCACAGCCTGTGCCTGGCCATGTGGGTCAGATGGGTCACATGGTCAGTAATCACAGACGAATGGCCAGAGCTCCAGAGATATCCCAGCACTGCGCAATCACAAAACTGAAAGGCAAAAAGAGGAATTTGTGAGGCCATTTTAGAAGCGATCCTGGGTCACATGCAGCCATGGGCAGCAGGTTAGACATGCTTGATTTAGAGCTGCAAGTTTCTATAATTCTGTAGCATTCAATATAAAAGAAAAAATACCTGAGAAACCTTAGAAAACCAGACAGAAGAAGTTATTATCCTATACTGGAAAGCACTAGTGAAAGAACTACAAGAGCTAGAAAAAAATTTTTTGAAGGTATACACTGGTTTTAATATTAATTCACTTAAGGTTAGGCTGCTTCTTACATACTTTTTAACAGAAATCATTTGTTTTACCTTAGACAGTGTTTTAAGAAAGCAGTTCAAACTATCAAAACCCAATATATTACTTGCCTTAAAAAATGCTTACACCTAATAATGGCACTGCATAATGGACACTCAGTGTGCTGGTGCATGAGTGAATTAAGAGCTAGAAAATTTTAAATACAAATTATTTGAAAAGAGTGGTGAGTAGCCAGTCACTATGGCACTTATCTGTAATCCCAGTAACTGGGCAGAGGCAGGAAGATTGTGAGTTCAAGGCTAGAGGCACTTTATGTAATTTAATGAGACCCTGATTCAAACTAAAAAATAAGTAAATAAAAAATAGAATGAGCATGCAGCTCAGTGGTAGAGCATTGGCAAAGTGTATGCAAAACGTTGGGTTCAGACCCTAAGTACTGCAAAAAAATAAAATAAAAATAAAAATAAATTAAAAAGATGGGCAAGTAGAGGTGTCCTATACTCAATACACAGGGTCAACATTCATTTAGTTATTTTTTTTTATTTTGCAACACAGAATTTCAGTTTTTTCTTCCTTCCACTTGTGTCAAACTTTATTTCAGAAATAATACTAGAAGATGGAGGCTTGGTCAATGGCAAGAGATAAATTTGAAGCAAATGGCATGTGACACTGTCACCCTTAGATAGTGCTATATCAGGATAAGGACTAACATACAGAGCTCCACTCTTCAGATAGACTCCAGGATCTGCACGTTAGTCCATATAACCTATCCCCCCACCAAAACTACAAGTTCAAATGTTAGTTGAAAATCTAGACATATTTCCTTCCCATTCCATAAGGATAAAAAGTAGAAAGGAATATCAGCTACTTCGGGGAAATACTGGCAGGCATTAAATTATATGTTATTAGTGAGAATCATGAGTTAAACATCATTGCTTATTTGCGGCTGGAGCCAGGCACACAATGCAGTTTGATCTGCCTGTGTTCAAGTAAAATTCTCACCTCATTATTTTTCTTCACCTTTTAGAAACACCCAGAAAAGGACCTACCTCTTGTATTAATTAAAAACAAACAAACAAACAAACAAACACACACACATTATTCTCTCTTTCCTCCAGGTCTCTGAGACTGAATGGGTGAGTCCATGGACAGCTTCCTGAAAAGCTGATCTTTCCCACAGAGCTGTTCCAGAGGGGCTCAAAGGCCAACTGAATTTTCGACCTCACCATTTCATACAGTTTACCACAGTCCTGTCTCATTGTGATAAGTGCTTAATTACCACTGATAAGGCTGTTATTTTCTTCTCTATTTCACTTTTGTATCGACCCTTGTTTCATTCAAAAATTGAAGCAAGAAATAGAGTTGGCTTTTTCCTACAATTCAACCTGTAACTAGTTGGAGTGTTGGCTGAGATAACTGAGAAGACTAGAGACACATGCAGACACATATCTCATTTTGCCCTTTGTTTACTGCTGAAGATTACGATTGTAATTATATTTTTGTAGGAGTAGTTAATGCTTGTCAGTTTATCAGAACTTTACACAGTTAAAGAGACAAAGTTTCTTATAGTGAACATGCACCAATGGGCACTGGTAATTGGAAGTTAGTACAAAGTGTTTATGAACAACATTATATCACTACTCCAAATATATTCTTCTTTACCTTCTTGTGCAGGGATAAAGAATGGAGAAACTAATTTCTTGGTTCTTACAGCTTATTCACAAGTTACTGAAGTGATCAATGCATGATTTCAAATTGTCTCTCTATTGCTTTTTGTGTGTGTACAATTTTTAGGATTTGAATGCTTGTATCCCTTCCAAAATTCATGATAAAACTTAATACCCAATGCCGGTAGTAAGAAGTGGTGCTTTTAAGACATGATTAGGCTTTGACGGCTTTGCTTTGACCTCACAGAAGGGAGTAGCACCCTTATAAAAGGGCTCAAGGGATCAGCAAGGCCCTTTTGTCCTTATGTCCTTCCACTCAATATGTGAGGACAACTATACAAAAATGGTTTCATCTGCAAGGTACAGGCCTTCATCAGAAACTGAATCTGTCACTGCTTCGATCTTCTATTTCACAGACTTCATAAGAATGACAAATACGTATTCTGTCATTTATAAATTATCCAGTCTCTGGTATTTTGTTATAGTAGCAAAAGTGGACTATGACAATGGTAAAATTACATAACATAAAATGGTCCACTTTAACCATTTGTACATATACAATTCAGTGGCATTAAGTATGCTCACAGTGTTCTATAGCTACCATCACTATGTCCAAAACTATTTAATCATCTCAACAAGAACCTCTCTACCCATTAAAACTCTTTACATATCCCCTCTCACAGCCCTTGGTAACTTTCATTCTGTTTTCCACTTGTACAAATTTGCCTGTTCTGGGGATGACTTTGTATATGTAGAATCATACATTTTTCCTTTTGTATCTGGCTTTAGTTAGTATTGTATGTTTAAATTTCATCCATAGTGTAGTGTATAAAAGACTTTCATTTCTTTCATGGATGAATCATATTTCATTGTGTGTGTATACAGAGGGTGACAAAAATGTATACACATTTTAATAAAGAAAAAAATAGTGTTAAAATTGTAATACTCAACATATACCCATAACAAAAGATGAATACAAGTTATATTTGACTTCTGAAATTACAAGGCATACTCAAAATGGTTACGGTAGCAGAAGAACAAGGACTTGTTCCTGTGCAAGGCCTCCAGATCTTCCCTTGTGCACACCATACATATTACTATGTCTCAAACTTATCACAAATGCATGCAGTTGTTAGGTGTGTTGGAGGTTCTGTTGAATACTCATACCTCCATTATCATTATACTTGCACAATGTTCCTGAGTTTCAAATATCACTGCAAGATGATCTTGCACTCCTCAAATGACAACAGTACTTCCATTATTTTCTCTAACTGTTCTGTCTGTTACATGGTGGCACTAGCATTCATTTGACTATGCTACAGATTGCTACAATAATTCAATTCAACTTCAAAAGGTAACATAGAGATAACATCTCTTAAAATGTGCATGCATTATGTTGGCACCCCAAGTATATTTTCCTGCAGCTATAACACAGTGGCATCCAATCCCATCAGATCTCGGAAGCTAAGCAGGGCCAGGCCTGGTTAACATTTGGATGGGAGACCACCCGGGAACACCAGATACTGTAGGCTTGGGAGAAGGACCCAGCAATCCACTCCCTAAAAATCAATCTGCCATTGAAAACCCTATGAATAGTGGAAAAGCACTGACAGTAGTTTCACCTGTTGTATGTAGGGTCACTATGTGTCGGATACTATGAGTTAGGTGCCAACTCGATAGCACCTAACAAGTATATTTTGCTATATGTATATAAATAATTATCTGTGTGTGTGTGTGTGTATATATATATATATATATATATATATATATATATGCATACACATATATATTCATGTACATATATATGTTTTGGGGTGGCAAAACAATGTATACACCTTTTAAGAGACGTTATCTACATATTACTCTCTCTACATATATTACTCTGTATGTGTGTGTGTGTGTGTGTGTGCGCATACAGTGTAATATACACACACATGCAAACATATATGTATATGGGGCTGGGGTTTAGCTCAGTTGGTAGAGTGCTGCTCTGTGCTCTCTGAGGCCCTGGGTTCGATCCCTGGCACCGCAAAAATGGGGAAAGGAGCTGGCAGCCCACTCCCAAAACAATCCTGAAACAATCAGTCATTGAAACCCTATGAACAGCAGAGAAGAACTGACATAGTGATAGGCATGGCATAGTGTCAGGGAGCATTTTGTTCTTTGTAGATAGGGTGTCTGTGAGTCAGACGTGACTCAAAAGAATGTAACAATAACATATATATATACACACACATATATACATACATACACACATACATATACATACACATATGTGTGTGTATATATATATATACACACACATATGTTGTTGTTGTTGTTGTTAGGTGCCGTCGAGTCGGTATCCGACTCATAGCGACCCTCTGTTCAACAGGGGAAACACTATTGTCAGTGCTTCTCTGCTGTTCATAGGGTTTTCAATGGCCGATTGATTTTTGGGAGGGGGTTGCCAGGTCCTTCTCCCAAACACATACATATACACATACATAAAATGTGGCATATATATATACATATATGCCACATTTTGCTTATCTATACATCATTGATGGACACTTAACTTGTTTCTACCTTTGAGCTGTTAAGAATAATGCTATTACCAATATTAGTACAAAAATAAGTCTCTTAAGTCTCTGCTTAAGTCTCTGCTTTCAATTTTTTGAGGTATATACCAAAGAATGGAATTGGTGTATCATATGGTAATGCTATGATTAACTGTTTGAGAACGTACCAGATTGTTTTCAATAGAGGCTGTACCATTTTTTATTCCCATCAGCAATGCATGATGGCTCTAATTTTTCTACATCCTCCCCCTATCATTATTCAATTTGGGTTTTTTTTCTTAATAGAGCTCTCTTAATGAGTATGAAGCTGCTTGTATTGTTTTTACATAATATCTCTGATTAAGGTGGACACTGACAATTGCTGCTATGGTTTGGATAAGTGTTCCCTAAAGGCTCATCACTTGATCCCCACTGTGGTGCTATTGGGAAGTGGCAGAAGCACTCAGAAGTAGGGCTCAGCAGATACCTTCCTGTCACTGGGGATGTGCCTTTGAAGGGGATAGTGGGGCCACAGCTCCTTCCAATTCCTCTCTTTCATAGCTGGGCCATGACGTGAACAGTTTTGCCCTGTACTGCCCACCTGATGTGCTGTCTTGCCATAAGCCCAAAGCAATGAGGCCAACAATAATGGAGAGAAACCTCAAATGTTGTGAGCCAAAATAAAGCTTTCCTCTTTAGAAGGTGATTATCGCAGGTACTTCTTACGGCAACTGGAAGCTGACCAACACATTTAGTGAAAATGCATTTCTTCTTTCCTCCTTTCTAAAGAATTCCACTTTGCTTATTTATCAACCACATTCCCAGATCTAGATGCTGACACTAACTAGTTACCAAGTAGTTCACTGTATTCCCATTACTGATTTTATTCCAGGATGGATTCGATCAGACAAAATTAAAGACTTTTAAAGACTTGAAAGATGCTCTATTCTCTTTCAACTTTGCCCATCATCCCTAAAATAAAGAGGACATACTGTCCCAGTTTCTGTTGCAGTCATCTTGTACCTAAAGAAAGAAGCACCCTGAGGATAAGACTGAAGCTCCAAAGATGTCAGACTGGAAAGATGGAAAATATCCAAATCCTTGATGATATAATCCAGCCCCAAACACTCAAACCTACACACCCACTCTACCTGCGGATGTCTTCTTTTATGAGATAATAAAATACTCTCTATTTTTAAACCAGTCTAAGGTAGATATGATTTCTGGTATCTAAGGCCAGAGTGTCCTAATTGACCCTCTGTGATCATGGCAGGGGTCTTCAGATATGAAATAGAAAATCAGCTGAGTCATAGTGTATTGGACTAGTAAATTTTTACAATAGATACAGGTGAGTGGCAACCTGTACAGATAGAATATGCCATCTTTGTGGCTTCAAAGGAATAGTAAAGTAACAATCATTACAAAATTAAGAGGAAATTAATTCTATGATTTGATTGTATGCCCTGAATATATTTAAAAACTCATGGATGAAACAGATTCCATTTTAAAACATGTGAAAAAATGGAAATGAGCAAGTATTAATCACCTGTCCCTTCACTTCACTGTCCCCAAATGTCTTGAGTTGATTTAACCTTGTTTCAAATTTAGAGACTCAATCAGTGCTTCATTTAACCAGTTCTCCTTTGCACAAACTATTGTTTCAAAGAAAGCTGAAATAAACTTCTCCTTTGAGCCTTCTATAACAGGTAAATGAAACATTATTTTAAGATGTTGAATGATATTTCCCCACCAAGCCAAAATCTCTTTTTCCTTTACTGCCTTTTATTCATTCAATTTTTTTTTATTTCACACTGAGACAGCCTGCTTATATTACCTTTAGCAAAAAGAGTTGTACATTCTATTCTCCTTTTTTCTCTTCTAATACTTGGAATAAGTGCCAAGAAACCTAAATTTGGGCAAAATCAGAGATTCTATCTCAGAAGAAGGAACCAAATTATCTTCTACTTTAGGTCATTCTGTGGCAGAAAAAAATAAATTATAATGGACTCCCCTGAAATCATGCATAGTGACTTAAGCAGGACACCTCATTTAGAATATGCCATTCATATCAACTAGCTCCACATATGTTAACTCATGTGCCTCCTAGCAAGCATTTAGTATAAATAATAACGTGGTGAAATGCACTATCACAGGATGCTATGGAAGCAGGAAACGCTGAGATATAAATGACTCTTCCAAAATGTTCTGGTTTGGATTTATGATACACAGGTCAAGCATCACTTTCAAGGCACTCAGAAAGCATTAAAACAGAGAACATAATATCTCTTCTGGGTCTTATCCTTTCAATGCCATTCAGCAGATTGTTCTTTAAGGCCAGGTCTACACTTGAAAGTGCATGATCCAGTTCACCCTTCTGCGCTGCTGTGTCACTCTTCACTTGGTTTTAAAGCAGCCAGAGCTGAAAATAGCTCAAGAATGTGAAGCCTGCATGACAGTGCAGTTGCCATTTCAAACATGCACAGAAAATGTTAAGCCAGAAGTATTTTGCTCAAGCATGGGCAGCCTCTAAGTGAAATGGATAAAACACCCCAAGTAGTCTGTGCAAATACAGGTCATTAAAAAGGAGTAAGTAGATAGGGATCATGTGACTTTCAATTAGGGAGAAATACAGTCTTCAAACTAAGTGCAAGAAAACCCAGTTATTTTGTTATTTTAGGTTGAGAAATGAAAAACATTTGTAGGTGAATTTAAAGTATGCTACAAGTACAGGCAAGCACTCCACCATTGAGTTGCACCTCTAGCTCATTTTTTACTTTGAGATAGGTCTCACTAAGTTGCACAGGCCAACTCTGGGCTCAAACTCACAATCCTCCTGCCTCAGTCTCCAGAGTCTCTGTAACTATAGGTGTGCACCATGGTGTCTGGTAATTTGATATTGTTTATATATGTCAAAAATATTACTCAGAGATTACTGTGGGGAAAACAAAGACTGAAAATGCAATATTCCCACATGGTGAATTATAAAGGACAAAAATTACTGTCAAGTTTTGGACCAAACTCAACCTGTCTCACTTATGTTCCATCTGTATACTTGGTAAGACTCAAACTTTTTAACTTTGTTGTTAAAAACTAACAATTCATAAAACGCCCAATTTCAAATTATGCAAGCAACATAGAAACGGGATATGTTTTAAAATGCATGGGCTGAAGAGATTAAAAATATACATGACATCTAATAATATTAGAACCATGTGATATGATACCTATATTTCCTTTATATTGAATTAGTACCATCAAACAAAAATTGGCTAAATATTAAAAGTGGCATATATATTTAAAGGATAACATGTCTTCTTTGACTACATTGCTTTCCCTCTTGGAATTTATATTAGGAAACAATTATGGAGAGTTATTTTATACTAGATATCACTATGCACAACTTGAAAAATTAGCTAATGGACTTTTTATAATTACCCCCAAGGGGATGGGTAGTCTTCTTATCCTCCTTGCTCATACAAGGAAACTGCTGGACAGCAAGGTTAAGATATTTGCCCAAAGTCACAGAGCTGGTAAAGAACAGAGCTAGAATTTGAATCAAGAATATATGCCTCCAGAGACCATGGTTTCAATCACCTCGCAATTGAGAGGCTTCACCTGCAGCCCCTAACAAAGAGAAAAATGATGAATAATAGGGAACCAGAACAAAAGTCTAATTCTAATTTTGTCACTAACTACATCTGACCCTAGGCAATTTCCACAAATTCTCTGAACTTCTGATTTCTCATTAGGAAAATGGAAGGTCTTCATTAAGATTTTGTCTTCCTCTAAATTTCAATAATTCAGAGCTTTTGACGTTCAATATATTTACAGTGATTAAGAGCATGAGCAACAGAGTGCCAGAAAGCTGGCCATACAGGAACTAGAGGTACTAAAAATTGAAGGCACATCAAAAAGGACACAGCATGTCCTGTTTTAGAATTAATACCCTCTAAGTGTTACAGCTTCACCAGTTACTTCTGATTTTTCCATTTGGTTTTAATGTCAAAAAGGACTTCTGAAGTAAAGACAAGTATCCTAAAACAGTATTACTGTGAAGAAACTAGGTAAAGGATCCACATGCTAAGATGAGAACAGACAACAGTTATCATTCTTCATAACCACAGGGAACTAGAGGTTGTCATATCTGAGTATAGAACTTGAGAATGGATAAACTATTTCCACTAGATGTCACAAATACAAAACCATCATTACAAGCAGCTTAAAGACAAAGTATTGAACTATCCATTTTTTTTTATGTCCCCACTAGGAATAGAAAATGGTTAATCTAATTAGCTAATGAATTTCTCTGTCATGCAAGGAAGTAAAATAAAGATACAATAACTACAAAATAGTCTAACAAATTTAGTTGTTCATTAAAACTATATCAAAGAATCATGGATTCTGATTTTTGTAATTATACATATTTTAATATACAGGCTCATAGAAGCAAATACCAATTTCATAGATATTTGCAGTAAATCAATATAATCTGCATCACAATATACTATCTCAATGAAGCAAAAGGATTACTTTAATGATCTCCCACTGTGCTCCGTTATTAAGTTTCACTAACTATTTTCCAGCAACTTTTTTTCCTCCAAAAATATGTCTCCATAACTGCAAAACAGCTAGTCGATACAGTCAATTGAAGAATCATTTTAGTTGGGGCAACTGACAAAATAAATGTTTTACTGTTCCGAAAGAATTGACAAACAGATTGATTTTTCTTTTTACTAAATTGATTGGCTTTATTTGTGGACATTTCCATCAAAAATTAACTTTATATGCTTTCTCCTTTCCATTCAACATGTTTGATATAGGAAAAGAGCTCCTTGGTTTAGTTTTCATTTGTTTGCTTATAAGCAATTTTCATTACTCACTATAATTAACATTTTTGTTGTAAGAAATTCAAAATCCCAGAAAAAGGCATAGGTCTAAAAGCATTTTTTATTTTCCTTCTAAAGTTTTCCTGTATAAGATTATTTTTATAGGCTGAAGATACAAAGGTATGTGATTTTGGTGTCTTTTTTTCTCATTTAACATTATGTACTGGATATATTTCAAATATTTAATATTTTGCTAAGGAATAGTTTGAATGGTTTCACAATATCTAATCACATGGGATTAATATAGCATTCTATCCATGCATATTTACAAACACAAATTATGTGTATCTCTACCTCTTTATTTAGAGAAGATTCTTCTAAGATAAAACACTGGCCTATGGGCATGTCCCACATCATCACTAAAGAGTGTGCTTTTGTCCTGGTTAATGTGATGGGTTATAAGGTATTTAATCTACCGTCTCATTGTGAGTAAATTTAAACTTTCTAATCTGTGTCTAAACCATCGGTATTACCTCTTTTATAAACTGCCATTTTTCTACTGAGAGCCTTATTTTCTTTTCTTTTGAAAACTGATCTTAACTGGATATTTACTTTTCATTGGCTGGTGTGGCCAGGGCACAATAAAGTAAAAGTAGGAAAGTATTCTCCTTTTCATAAAGTACCATTTTTATTGTCTTTTTTATTTTTGTGTGAAAAATGCAACATTTATACTAAGTAACAGGTAATGGTGAGCTAAAAATTACCTCTGATTAGCAGGCTACCTTAGTCTATAAAACTAATACAAGGACAACATAGCCCAACAATCCAAAAATCTCTTTCGTGTCTTACTTAGAATGGTGGCTGGTACTTAATCACAGAAACATATTTGTCTCAAATGTAGAATTTACAGATTTATTGCTAACTGCTCTTTAACTCGGTATCTAAGATCATATTCCTATCATTATTTATGACTGAATGTTTCCAAGCTAAGCATTAGTTTCAGAGCCATAACTTCCCGAGAAAACAGAAATACACAAAATCTGAACAATGAAAAAATTTCATCCTATTCATACTTTCCCTTTCTAATATCAATGAATCAAAAATTATTAAAACATGGTTATTGCAGAGGGACTATCAGAATAACTGATAAGAGATAAAGACCAAAGCTGTAGGCAGTGAAAGTTTATAGCCACTAATTAGAAGTAAATTTTATACAAAGCTACCCTGTAATCCTATCAGGGGCCAACTGTCATTTCATGTAGCCTGATCACAAAGTAAAATTACACCCAACCTTTTGATGTTGTTCAGAAAGAAAGCATCCAGAACACATGGTTTAGGAATAAACAGACTCATGAAAAATGCTAATACATTGCTATGTGAGTAAATCTATTAAAAGGCACAAAATTCATGAAGATATTTTAAAAATCTGATTTATGAGTACATTATCACTTTTTTCCTGTCACTTAAAACTGGATCAAACCTTGTGAATTCAGTTAGAAGCGCTTCCTATTTGCACCTGGGGGCTGGGATTTAGCTCAGTTGGTAGAGCACTGCGCTGCAGTCTCTGAGGTCCCAAGTTCAATTCCCAGCACCGCAAAAATGGGAGAAGGGCCTGGCAATCCACTCCCAAGGCAATCCCGAAACAGTCAGCCATTGAAAACCCTATGAGCGTCGCTATGAGTTGGATACTGACTCAACGGCACCTAACAACACAAACAACAATTTGCACCTGAGATAATGAGTAATGCAATAGATATATAGAACATGAGTAAAAAATAAAATAAAATAAAATCTCTTTGCAATCAATTATCTAGAAATATTTCTGTTAAAACAATAGAAAAATTAGGATAAAGTCAAGACATTGTTGCTGAGCTGTAATGTAATCTACCACTTCTATTTTGTAACTGACTTAGTCCTCAGCCTTTATATTGTGTTGAAGGAATGTGTTATCTAATATTAGAACTAATGGGTACGAATTGTTTGTAATGAATTACTTTACCATCTGTTGACTATTAATCAAAATGCTATCTGATAAGCTGAGGAAAGAGGATTGCAAGTTTGAGAATAGAGATAGCCTGTGCAAAATAAAACACAAAAACGGGGTTGAGAGTGGTGCTCAGTGGTAGAGCAGTTCCCCTACCATGTGTGAGGTCCTGGGTTCAATTCCACAGGACACACACACACACACACACACACACACACACACACACACACACTAAGAAAAAAAGAAAAATTATCTAAATAGGTTATCAGGATAGAAATAGTAAATAATGTTGCCATTATCTCTTCATTCTTAAACTTCTCTTACTGAAACCATATTTTGAGTATTAATAGCTCTACAGTCAGAAGTGTAAGAAAACACCGACATGTAGATTCCAACTACAGTCACATATACAGTATGATCATAAGATAATGTTTAAATTTTAACAATTATTACAGCAAAAATTTATTATAGAATTGCTTTGGAAAGTGGCAAGGACAATGAGATTGTTGTTTCAATCCAGGGGAAGTATTTTGAGGGGAATTAACTGTAATATGCCTTTAAATATATTATTTTGTAGTTTAAACATTCACTGTAGTTTCTGATCACACCTTTTATTTTTTTTGTTTGTTTGTTTTTCTTCTTCCCTAAACAATTTGTGGTGGTGTTAAACTTTTACAAGACTTCAGAGTGCTCATTAAATATCGACAAAATATGATTATGATTAATGAACTATAGATTTGTGCTTTAAGATTCCAGTTACCAGTTCTTCACAAAATGACATGGTAAGAAACTGATAACTTTTTTAGCGAAGATTTTTGCATGCTTGTTCACAAAATAAGAAGTTTTTAAGAGGTCACCCAAATACACAGGGATACACATAAACCTCATTTGAATATTGAGTAAAATATAAATTCCAGTTACAAAATGAATTTTATTATTATTAAAGTCAGTTCAAAATAGTACACAAAGTACTTTGCATTCAAATTCATTATCAGCACTTATAAGTTACTTACTTCTATTCATTTTATGTAAAGACTCACAGATGATTCTAGGCAAATGACGTACCATTGAGCTGGGCCCCTAGATCATCTTTTATTTTTTATTTTGGGACAGGGTCTCACTAATTTGTTCACATTGTGACTGGCCTTGAACTCCAATCATCTTGCCTCAGCCTCCCAAGTAGCTGGGATTACAGACATGAATCACAACATTAGAGTCAATTTCCCTATTTTAAAGTATTTGAAAGATTATTAGTGCTAAGCGATAGGTTACAACTCATAATTAAATTTTTAATGTAATGGAAAAGGACACTTATGTCATTTCTATTACCTTTGAACTCAAAGCAATTTCTTCCATAATGGCCAATACCCCAGAATGCATTGTACCTTGTACCTGAGTTTACCCAACATATAACTGTGTGTGTGTGCGTGTGCGTATATAAAATCTCATTTTTTAAATATATAATAGGTATGTTTTGCCATGCAAAACATTTAAAATTTTGCCATGCAAAAATTTAAATCAACATTGAGTTATAT
>VMDO01019497.1:0-33553 GCA_007922755.1 Pedetes capensis | reverse complement strand
TTGCTGATGTCAGGTGGATATTAGCTGAAAGCAGAGAATATCGAAAAGATGTCTATCTATGTTTTATTGACTACGCAAAAGCATTTGATTGTGTGGATCACAACAAATTATGGATAACACTTTGGAAAATGGGAATACCAGAACACCTAATTGTGCTCATGAGAAATCTGTACATGCACCAGGAGGCAGTTGTTCGAATAGAACAAGGAAACACTGAGTGGTTTAAAGTTGAGAATGGTTTGCGTCAGGGCTGTATACTTTCACCCTATCTCTTCAATTTATATGCTGAGCAAATAATCCGAGAAGCTGGACTTTATGAGGAATAACGCAGCATCAAGATTGGAGGAAGTCTCATTAACAACCTGCGTTATGCAGATGACACCTCTCTGCTTGCTGAAAGTGAAGAGGATTTAAAAGATTTACTGATGAAGATCAAAGATCATAGCCTTCAATATGGGTTATGACTAAACATCAACAAAACAAAAACCCTTATGACTGGGTCAGCATGCAACTGGGTCCACAAATTTAGGACTCACTTTCTGAAGTTCCACAGTCTCCCAGGACGGCGCCCCCTCCTGGGGACCAAATGTTCACAAATATGAACTTCGGGAAACATTTTTGATTTACATTTTAAGAAGAATTTTGGGGTATTTTGGGAAATAGCTCATTCATTTATTCCTTTTTAATTTAATTTAATAAAATTTTGCTGCTTTAAAGATATTCTTCTCTAGTCTTATCCCTCGCATTGTTTCTGATAAGAATCATCTGCCCTACATATCTTTGTTATCCTCTACATAAAAGTGTCAGTTATGATTACTTTCAAACCTTTTACTTTACTTATTTTGAACAATTTGATTATGTCTCTTTTTTTGCCTTTTTATTTTTATTTATTACTTTTAATGTTTTTGTGCTTAGGATTTGTGGAAGTGTGGTCTGCACATCTCATCAAATTTAGAAACATTTGTCCATTTTATCCTCAACTGTTTTTTTACCTTCAGTCCCCTTCCTCTTCTCTTTCAGGGACTCCATGTTCAAATATCCTGTATTCTTGATTCTTGTATCAAAATCAACCCACATGCAATTCTAATCCACATTTGATTTTGTAACTCTCTAAAACTGTGAAAAGGGTGTGGATAACAATGGATAATATATGGCATTTGGACATGTACAAAGTTGTTTTAAAAACATCTGGGCATGGTGCACACCTGTAATCCCAGCAGCTCGGGAGGCAGAGGCTGGAGGATTGCAAGTTCAAGACCAGAGGCAGTCTGCATAATTTAGAGAGACCCCATCTCAAAAATTGAAAAAATAAAATGGGCTGGAGGTGCAGCTCAGTGGTCCAGCACTTGCAAAGCATGTGGGCATGAGGCCCTAGGTTCAACCCCAGTACCACAAAAAAAAAAAAAAAAAAAAAAAAACACCGATAGTCTTGTTTCTTCTTAGTCTAATTGCCCTTATGTTTTAGTACAGACTGACTTCATTTGCCTTTCATCTGCAATGTCTAATCTGCTATCAATCCCATTTAGTGTATTTTTTATTTTATTGTAGCTTTTACACCAAGATATTTGATTATACTATTTTTATCCATGTGTAATTTTTCACCTCACAAAATACAATTGGAATAAGAGTCTTAATGTCCAAGTCTGTATATGTCAAAATATGTGTCAGTCCTATCAGTTCTGGGTTACTTCTGATGGACATTTTCCCTCATTATGGTTTGTGTTCTTCTATACCTATTCATGCCTATTAATTTTCCACTGTTTCATGTGAAGCTTGGTAAATTTTATATGTTTTTTGCTTCTGGATATTTTTAGGTTTCTATAAAAATTCTCAAGCTTTATTATGATTACAATTAGGTCAATTGAAAGTAGATTGACTCCTCTGGATCCTGCAATTGAGGTCACTTTGACAGATCATTGGCATTGCTAGCTCTAGAGCTACTCTTTCCCTTTTATGAATTTTGATTTAAGACTTGCCGGAGTACTGTGCCAAAGCTTCATGAATTGCATGTTTTGTTTTTATTCTCTTTCCAAGTCTAGGAGGCACTGTTCCTTGATTTCTTAAGGTAGCAATGTGTAGTAATTATATAGTTTAGTGGCTTATTTTTGCCTCTGAGTTATCCATCGCTTTCATTTTTTGTTGCCCATTGTCTTGGAAAGCACAATTTCATGTGTTTTGTGTTTTTATTCTCATTTCTGATGAGAAAGTAAGTCCATTCAATATTGCATCTTGGCTAGAAGCAGAAATATTTCTTTATGATTTTCATTATTATGTTCTTGTTGTTCCCAGCCACATCAGCATACTTCTGAAGCTTCATAGCACAGAGAATAACTGAACACTCAGTAAAGTATAACTAAA
Source organism: Pedetes capensis (assembly GCA_007922755.1). Lineage (NCBI taxonomy): Eukaryota > Metazoa > Chordata > Mammalia > Rodentia > Pedetidae > Pedetes > Pedetes capensis. The sequence goes on along the minus strand of VMDO01019497.1, from coordinate 31,195 downwards.
ATATATGAGACTTCCATTCTCAATTCCTTATATAACAATCTTATTAATTCAAGCTAAGATTATACAAGCTTTTGATAGCAATATCACAGTATTAACTGAGCTTGATAATATCTTCATTAGCAGGGATGTTGTACTTTTGTTAGATTTTTAACAATCCACAGAATAAAATGTTATAATCGAGACTAATCAATCTGGAGTTTCACACCATCATATTCTTGCTCTTCAGTTATGCATTTTTCTTTATACAGTCTAAGATTAAATTTACTTCTAAAATTCATTTGACAAAGTTGTCCAACAAGTAAAACCTTTTCACAATTGTTAATGAATCTATTCCTTTATAATCTATTTTTATGTAGCTTGCCATAGAATCTCTCTTTATTTCCTTGTGAAATATATTTGTTTGTCTCAATGTTTATTTTAAAATATATTGGCCTGTCATGCTCAACATTTTCAAATTCTGGTTGTGTTTCTATAGGTAGCCCTGCAGTTTTATTGTTATATGAAAATTTAATTAACATGCTATCAATGTATTAATCAAAATGAATACTGAATAAAATGTTATTCAAGATAGGACTTTCCTTATTAAACTATAAGCAGTTATACCTTATCAGAAATACCTTATGCAAATGTAAAATAAATACATTGAGTGACATAAAAGCTAGATAAGTTTGAGTATCTCATTATTATTTCCTCTCATTCATCTTGATTATTTTTGATGTTTAAGTGGCCTGAGTTGGGTCCGACTCATAGAGACCCTTTTAGGGTTTTCAATGGCTGATCATTTTGGGATTGTATCATAAAAGATTTAAAACAGAATATGGGCTGGGGTTTTGCTCAGTTGGTAGAGCACCACTCTACCCTCTATGAGGAGCCAGGTTTGATCCCCAGCACTGTAAAGGTAGGGAAGGATGAGACAATTCACACTAGAAGCAACCCCAAACAATAAGCCAAGAAACCCAATGAGTATCCCTATGAGTCCAAGGGGCTCAAGGGCACTTAAAACAGAATACATTGCTAAACAAAAATCAATGGACAAAGATCATTATAAAAAGAGACTGTGGTGAGTTTTGCTTAATAAAGAAGACAATGATTTGAGCTTGCATTTGCTAAAAATGAAAAACGAATCACTAGGAACAATAAAATTTTTCCTTTTTGGGGAAATGGCCTAAAAGGATTTATAGGACATAAGTAGAAGTAAGATTTCTCTAGGTACTATGTTTTAAGGCTTTGCATTTTTGTTGTTGCTAGGTGCCCTTGAATTGTGTCCTGCTCAAAGCAACCCTCATAGGGTTTTCAGTGGATCATTGCTTGGGGATTGTTTCAGGAGTGGACTGAGACATCCTTCTTCATTTTTGTGGTGCTGGATCGAAAGTGGGGCCTCAGAGAGTATGGAGCAGCACTCTACTAACTGAGCTAACCCCAGCCCAATATTTGCATTACATTATTGAAAAATAATACTTGATTTAAGAATAATAACGTAGAAGAAAAACCACTGGACATAGTATCTCATAGAGAGATTTTAGGGAAGAATATTCTTCTACAGATATAAACACAATGTGTATATTTAGAAAATCTATATCTGTATATATGTAATTGTGGCAACTCTAACTCATATTATTCTTTTCGGTGTATGCAACATAAACACCTACCATATATGTTGTTGTTGTTGTTAGGTGCCGTCGAGTCGGTATCCGACTCATAGCGACCCTCTGTACAACAGGGGATACACTATTGTCAGTGCTTCGCTGCTGTTCATAGGGTTTTCAATGGCAGATTGATTTTTGGGAGGGGGTTGCCAGGTCCTTCTCCCAAGACCATATATATGTATGTGTGTATATATATATGATCAGTGTATATATGTGTGTGTGTGTATATATATGGTAGGTATATATATGTGGGTGTGTATATATATGTATTATATGTGTGTATATATGTTTGTATTATATATGTGTGTATATATACATATACCATATATATGTATGTGTGTATATATATATGATCAGTGTATATATGTGGGTGTGTATATATATATGGTAGGTATATATATGTGGGTGTGTATATATGTATTATATATGTGTGTATATGTGTGTATATATATGTGTGTGTGTTAGGTGCTGTTAAGGTGGGTCCAACTCATTGGGATCCTATGTACGACAGAACAAAATATTCCCTCCCTGACACTGTGCCATGCCCTGCACTATTGTCAGTGCTTCTCTGCTATTCATAGAGTTGTCAATGGCTGATATTTTCAGGATTATTTTGGGAGTGGACTATCATGCCCTTCTCCTATTATTGTGGTGCTGGTGATGGAACCCAGGGCCTCAGAGAGTGCAGAACAGCACTCTACCAACCCCAGCCCCACAGCTCTGGATATGAGCTTAAAAATACTTAAAAATGCATACTTTCAAAGCACTCTTTTTCTGAGCTGAACCCTCAGCCCCTTTTTCATTGTTTATCTTGAGACAGCGTCTAAGGTACACAGACTCCCTCTGATCTCAATCTTGTGATTCTCCTACCTCAGTGTCCTGACTAGCTGAGTTTATAGGGGTGCACCACTGCATCCAACTCAGGAGTTTGCATTTTAACAATAGCTTAATATACGCCAGAATGACATTAAGATAATATTGAGAACCTACTTCAGTACATAGATTTCATTTTTATCTAATTAGTTAATGAGACAGGGAAGAAAATAAATACCCAACTAGACAAAATAACAGTATTAAGCATATTCTTGAGTAGGATTTTGGAAAAAAAACTTCAGACATATGTAATTTATTCAGTTTTTTAATAAAAAGATGCTAAGAATTAACAAAATCTTTCAATAACTGAATGTGATATTACATATCCAAATTATATCTATCTATATCTATCTATCTATCATCTATCTGTCTGTCTATCTGTCTGTCTGTCTGTCTGTCTGTCTATCTATATCTCCCAGGTCTTCAGAGAGTGTAGAGCACCACTCTACCAACTAAGGAAAACATATGTGTGTGTATGTGTGTGTGTTTCTGTGTGTGTGTCTGTTGTCTGTGTGTATAATAGCATAAAAAGAAATATTAGAGATTTGCTTATAGAAATATTTGACAATATGCAAGTTATAGGGCTGGGATTTAGCTCAGTTGGTAGAGCACTGCTGTGCAGTCTCTGAGGCCCCGAGTTTGATTCCCAGCACCATAAAAAAGGGAGAAGAATGTGGCAATCACTCCCAAAGCAATCCCAAAATAATCAGCCATTGACAACCCTATAAGGGTTGCTATGAGTGGGACACGACTTGACGGCACCTAACAAGAATATGCAAGTTATACACTATTAAGAAAGAAATTCAAATTGGATAAGAATACTTTATGGTAAGTATAAAAAATCACTATTATCCATAGATACAACAGTGTTTCATTACTATTTGGTATTTATCTTCCCTTCAAATATAAAAATTTCTATTTATGTACATAATAATTGGAAGAGTAGCAGGTCATTGGAAAAAAAAAAAGAAAACCCTCCACAGTGTCTGCAGCAATGGGCTTAAACATAAACAAGATCCTATGCCTGGCACAGAATCAGGGAGTGTTTTGTTCTGCTATACCTAGGGTCACCATGATTCCGACCCGACTTGATGGCACATAACAACAAAAACATGTTTATACAGAGTATGGCAAAGTGGTGGTCAGCGATCTTGCTTCTGGTTGCTTTCCTTGATGTCACTTAGAGACAAAAAAATCAGCAATATTTTTGATAAAATAGCAGAACAATGGTTGAGCATGGTGTCCCAGGCATATAATCCCAGTGACTCAGAAGACTAAGGCAGGAGGATGCAAGTTCAAGGCCAAAAGCATCCTGTGTAATTTAGTGAGGACCTGCCTCAAAATAAAAGATAAACTAACGAAGGGACTGGGGAGCATCTCAGTGGTAGAGCATTTAGAAAGCATCTGTAAGGCTCTGGGTTCAACCTCTCAGTAATAATAATAAATTGTATATCACAAATAAATAAATTATATACATATATATATACACACACACACATACTATTTTTACTAGGTTGAGTTATTGCCTGAAAGTACTTGCTTTAAGTCCAAAGAACTTTTTTTTTTCTTTTCTTTTCTTTTTTTTTTTTTTGTTGCAGTACTGAGGGTTGAATCAATAGCCTCACATTTGCATGCTTTGCAAGTGCTGTACCACTGAGCTGCAACCCCAGCCCATTTTTTTTTTTTTTTTTTTTTTTTTTTTTTTTTTTTTTTTTTTTTTTTTTTTTTTTTTTTTTTTTTTTTTTTTTTTTTTTTTTTTTTTTTTTTTTTTTTTTTTTTTTTTTTTTTTTTTTTTTTTTTTTTTTTTTTTTTTTTTTTACTTTTTTGAGATAGGGTCTTGCTAAATTATGTAGGCTGTCTCATGTCTCAAACTTGTGATCCTCCTGCTTCTGCCTCCCAAGTGGCTGGCATTACAGGCATGCACCACCTCGGCCAGCTCAAAGAAGTGCTTTTAAATATTTCTTATATTTTGGATCTGCCAGCTACAAATTTACTCAATCTCTGTTGTATTTTGTTTTGTTTTGATTTCATTTTGAAAGACAGTTTGCTGACTATAGAATTCAAAGTTGGCATTTGTACCCCTCTGAACATTCAATGTGGTGTCTCACTGCTTTCTCTTCCCTATAGTGTCCTAGAACTCAGCTCTTAGCCTAGTGAGTGGTGATTTATTTTTCTCTTCCTGCTTTCAGGGTTTTCTCTTTGTATTTGGCTTTCATCCTCTTTACCATTATATACCCATATATAGACCTCTTTTTCTTATCGGAACTCAGAGTTTCCTGGATATGTAGGCCCTTATTTTTCAATAAATTTTAGGGAATTCCAGGAATTATTCCAGGAATTCCAGGAATTATTCATTCAAATATGTTTTTTGCTTCTTTCTCTCATCTTCTTATATCCCCATTACACACATGTTCACATCTTTAATGATGTCCCACATTTCTCTCAGGTCCTATTAATTTTGCTTCATTATTTTTTCCCTCTGTTCTTCAGGTTTCAAAATCTCTAGTGCCTTTAATGTAACTGGTTCTTTGTTCTGCCAGTTTAAATCCCTTGTAGAACACTTCTAGTGATTTTTTTTTCATTCAGTTATTGAACTTATTAAGTCCCAAATTTTCATTTGATTCTCTTATAATTTCTATATATTTATTGATATTTTCCATTTGATGACATAATTTACCTTACCTTCATTTAATTATTTAAACACAGTTTCCTTTAATTTGCAGGATGTATTTATAACGAGTATTTAAATGTCTTTGTTAATTCTGACATTGGGCCATTATCACAAGCAGTTTCAATTGCCTGTTTCATTTCCCAATCTTTGGAATGGGATTTTGCTTTTCCTTTTCATGTGGCTTATTAGAAATTAGATAGTATATGTAATATGTTGCAACAACTCTCCATACAGTCTCTCCCTCCTTCATTTTCAGGGTTTATTGTTGTTATTTTCTTGTCTATTTGTTAAGTGACAGACTGACACATTGGATTATTTTATTAAGGTTTGTGCCTGTCTTGCTATCAGTCAGAAACTGACTCAAAGGCATCTAACAACAATAAGAACATGTCTATCTCTTGCCCCTTGTCCACCTCACTGTGTGAAGCTATGATATCCTTCCTCATGGAGTTTAGCTCTGGGCAGGCAAAGAGTCACCCTAGAATGTCACTGGTTTCATCCAGGCTCTATTTGTCTCTCTCACTGACTATATCTTGCTAATAAATTGCACTACTTGCTGGCTGATTTTTTATTGTTTACAACAATGCCTTGGGGTATTGATTGCTCCATGGACTAATCAAGTTTAACTCTGGCTCCAGTGATAGTTTTTTAGCTTCCTTATGAGATTTGTTCTGACCCCCACAGGACTCTTTTTAGCTGCCTCTCTTTCATTGACTCTCTCTATTAAAAGAGCTGACCTATGGTTTAGTGTATGTCTCTGATGAAGTTTCAGTCTCTTTTTAATCACCTCTCATCACAACTTCATCATTTTGAGACTAGCCTTAGATTTGAACTTCCTTCAGCTCTATTGCAAATCAAATCTTTATTGAGATGAGCTGCAGAGCTCTCTGTTTTTACAGCCTGCCTCTCTTTTTGAGCAAAATCTCTGAGCTACAGCCTTGAATACTGTTGTTCTTGCTAGGTGCTGACAGGTCAGGTCTGACTCATAGTGACCCTACATACAACAGAATGAAATACTCCCTGACACTGTGCAATGCCTGGCACTGAGCCAGTGCTTCTCTGCTGTTTTTAGGGTTTTCAATGTCTGATTGTTTCCAAGATTGTTCCAGGAGGGGCTACCATGTCCTTCTCCCATTTTTGGGGTGCTGGGGATCAAAGCCAGCACCTGAGAAAGTACAGAGCAGCATTCTACCAACTAAGCTAAACCCCAACCCCACAGCTCTGGATATAAGAGCTTGAAAATTCGTTAGTTTTAGCCGAAGGACATCCTTGCTTAAAAACTGGTCCATTTAGCAGAGGTGGGATTGGGAAGTTCACTCTAGACTGTTGACTAGCTATGCTGGCATGAAATGTCTGCCGTATGAGAAAGTCAAGGGCAGAACCCTTTTGAGCTTTATATCCTCAGTACACTGTGCTCAAGGTAAAGTCTCCGACATAGGATTGGGAACCCCAGAGAAAAAGGGAACCTCCCTTTCTCACTTGCATTCACCAGGAATTTATCCACCCGAGGAGGTAGTTGCAGGATAGGATGGGAAAAGCTGACCTCTTTCCCTCCTGGGAAAATACCATATGCTTATCCTGGGAACTGGATGAAGAGGAGAACCCAGGGCTCTTGGCTATGCCTACATGGAGGGGAGTTTCCATTATATTGCACTGAAAGGAACAGGAAGTAAGTGGTCCATGCCTCAAATAATAGACTTTCCCGGCTTCTATTGTGTTTTAATAAATGTTTTTGAGTAAATATTTGTTTGCTATATATGCTAGGAGCCTATTCCTGAGAATCTAAGTTGTTTTAAAATATTTTTCAACAGTTTTTCTGGATAGCAGATTTTCCCTCCTTTATAAAATATCTATTATTGTGAAGATTCATAGGCTGATTAAGATGTCCCTACTGAGGAAGTAGCATTGATAAGCATAATCAAATGATTAATACAGATTTTGGTTTATCACATTGTATAATTATTTAGCAATTCCAATATACTATAAGTTCCTTGCAGGCTGGGATTTAGCTCAGTTGGTAGAGCACTGTGCTGCAGTCTCTGAGGTCCTGAGTTCAATTCCCAGTACTGCAAAAATGGGAGAAGGACCTGGCAATCCACTCCCAAGGCAATCCCGAAAAAGCCATTGAAAACCCTATGAAGGTCGCTATGAGTCGGATACCGACTCGATGGCACACAACAACAACAACATAAGTTCCTTAGGTGCAGAACTCTTGTTTATTTTTATATGGACCTCATATAATACATTTGAAATATTAGAAGTGTTTAAATACTTGTTAGTTGATTGATAATTAATATTTTGCAGTATATAATTTTGAAGAAACACTTTGAATATCACCTCAATATCAATGGACACTTCCTGATGTCTGAATTTTGTGCAGATCAAGATAGTCAATATGTGAGATTACTAAAGTCTATTGGGAGAGGGGAATATTTTTTATCTTCTAATGTAACATTGTAGAAATAAGTATCTTTTCCTCCTTCAGTAGATTACAAGAAAAGCTTTCAATATTTCACTGAAAGGATCAGGCATAAAATAGGTTTATATAATTTCCAGTTATATCCAATTAAGGGTGGCAGCTTTGGTAAATGTTTTACTCATGAATGATATTAAATTTCATCAATTGTTATACCTATACTGAATCTTCTTTCCATTTTGAAATTCAATGATGTTTAAATACATGTCTGATTTTATAATATAAAACACACCATATATTCCTGGAATAAACATGTTGTGCTACTTTTTTAAAGTTTTGTTTTGTTTTGTTTTGTTTGTAGTACTGGGGGTTGAACCCAGGGCCTCACGCTTGCATGCTCTGCAAGTGCTGGACCACTGATCTGCCCATTATTTTTTTTTCATTTTTGAGACAGGGTCTCACTAAGTTATGCAGACTGCCTCTGGTCTTGAATACCTCCACCTCCCAAGCCACTGGGATTACAGGCGTGTGTCACTGTGCCTGGCAAGTTTTTGATTTTATGTTTATGATAAGAATTATATTTCAATTTTTATTTCACGTATTCTCTCTCTCTCTCTCTCTCCGAATTTTATATAAAATTATTCAAGTTTGAGGAAATGAGTTGGAGAATGTGGCCTATTATTCTGTTCTCAGTAAGAATTATAATATTTACATTATTTCCTTCCTAAATAGCAAAGCACAGAATCTGTGTGTGTGTAAATATATGTGCATACAGTTAAAGATTTTAACAACTTTTTAAATTTCTGTAATATTATAAAAGTTTCCAGTTTTTAATTTCATCTTAAGCCAATTTGGTAAATAATATTCTTAAGACATTTATTCCTGTCAACTAATTTTGCAAATTTGACATAAAGTTGTCTTAAAATATTCTTATTATATTAACATCCTCAGTATCTGTAGTAATGGCCTTTGTTTGTGAAATCTTCGTTCTTCTGTGAGCAATTTTACTAGAATTTAGTCATTTTATGAGCACTTTTGGCCTTATTGATCAAATGTATTATAGTGCTTATATTCTGTCAGATAAATATCTGTTCTTATCTTCATTATGTACTCTTATTTGCATTTTGAGGATTCATATTTTTTCTTTTGTTATTGTTTTCTAACTTCTCAACCTTCATATTTGACCATTAGCTTTTTAGCCTTTCTTTACTTTATCATAGTCATTTGAAGATATCAATTTCCCTATGCATACTGATTTAGTAGCATTTTATGAATTTTGATAATAATATTATAATTAATTGTTCACTTTGAGATACTTTCCAATTACAATTGTCATTTCAAATTTGGCCTAAAGCCTACTGTGAAATGAGTTTGTTAATTTCTAAACTTATGAGATTTACCACTCAAATATTGCTATTTATTTCAAGATTACTTGCACTATGTTTAGATAAAAAACTCTATGATTTACATTGAATAATTTGTGCTTATGTGACAATATACTTTTCCTTTGTGGCTGAAATCTTGAAAGACTATGTTGAAATAAAGTCATCATCATTTGAGTTTGGATGTTTACAGTGATCAATACACCAACAAGCCTTTGCGGGACTAAGCCATTAAAATTTAGGGAATTGTTTTATTGCATCATAAATTAGATCATCCTTTCTGATATAAGAGCTTTAGTCCAAATACCCTGTCTAACCATTCTGTCCAGAAACCAATGTATATTTGATGCTTCTTTGGGATCTGTAAATAATACTTTTCAAAGCATCAATTCTAATAATTTCATGTAATCATAAAAATATACATTAGCTATAATATATCAATATCAATACACAATTGCCTAACAACATCCCACTTTATTAAAATTTAGCTGGCATTATCAGAATTTATTATGGTTCCTTGAAATGTTTCCTCAAGTTTATTCATGTTTAGTGTTAAGTTCACTGCTTTAAACACTAAAATTATGTTCACACCCTAAATGCATTTCAAAGATGAGAAAGTTTATAGTTATCAAGAGTAATTATAAAATAATTTTATGTAAAAGCTAAATGTCAATAACAACTCAAATATCTTTATTAGCAGTATAAATGATAGTAAGATATACTAGGAATTATGTCATAGAGAAGATAGCAATTCCTTGATTATATTTTCAAGAATATAATTCTATGCCTGCAATCCTATTTTATGTTAGGATATTAGAAAAAATATACATGCACTGTTATAATTATTTTCAGTATATTTAAATTATAAATTGTCAAAATAGAATTTTTCAACCTGAGAAAAACAATTTTTTGATTTGGCTTGGAGTTTATACTTAATTGGTACCAGGAGATTTCACTATTAATTAATATATCTGCAAGTTATACTATCACAACAAATTATATTACATATAATTTAGAGGAAATTTGCATTAAATAAATTAGCAAACTGTAGCAAATCATTTTATGATAACATTTGAAATGAAATGTATATACATCTTCTTAAGATGATAATTATTTGCAAGAAAATATCAGAAAATGCATGATAGAAAAGAAAAAAAGTAGAACATGTTCACAACTACCCAGATAGTTGTATCAAAATATAACAGAAGCCCAGAGAAAGCTAATGAATGAGAAGAGGGAAAAGTTCTGAAAGATTAGTAGTATTTCTTCTTATGAAAGATAGAAATAAGAGTAACAGGCTACAGCGGAAAACATTTTGATTACACATCATCACAAAATGAGATTGCAGCCCCCACAATGTACCCATCTACTTTCTATACATTAGACAGCACTGTTTTAGAAATTATGACTGTCTACAAAAGTAGTTACATCTGCAGCTGTAGCCCTGTGGCATCCAATCCCGTCAGATCTCGGAAGCTAAGCAGGGTCGGGACTTGTTAGTACCAGGATGGGAGACCGCCTGGGAACACCAGGTGCTGCAGGCTTGGGAGAAGGACCTGGCAACCCCCTCCCAAAAATCAATCTGCCATTGAAAACCCTATGAACAGCAGAGAAGCACTGACAATAGTGTTTCCTCTGTTGTACAGAGGGTCGCTATGAGTCGGACACCTACTTGACGGCACCTAACAACAACAACAAAAGTAGTTAGAGAATGAGAGATCACCAGAACACTAGAAGTCTTTTTTTATTTTTCTCTTATAAAACACTGACCAAAAGTGCAGTTGCAAGAAATATTTCATCAGTAAAGTATGCATGGAGATTATACTTACATAATAATTCTGCTAGCATGCCACTTTCTGCTTCTAATTTTCCTTTATAAATTCAAAGGACACTGAACCAACTTGGATGACAATGAAGCATAAAAATATATATTTACAAAATAATATCTTACCTACCAACTTTGTGCCATGGAGAATCTTAAAATGCTGTAATTTTATGTTTGCATAATGTGTTAAAAAACCGAACATTTTACACATATGTTGTTCAGTTGGGCCCCCAAAACAAGAGTGTAGGTTAAGATTATATGCATCACTTCCCTCGGAAAATGTGGCCAATATAAATGAGAGAAAATGGCAACATTTACCTGACTGTCTCAAAGTTCATAGAGACCTGATTGATACCATAGCAGTTTGTGAAATGGCTGGTTTGTCGATCATATAAATATTATCATTACCATGATTATTGGGCCTGCAGCTATAGCCCTGTGGCATCCAATCCCGTCAGATCTTGGAAGCTAAGCAGGGCCGGGCCTGGTTAGTACCTGGATGGGAGACCGCCTGGGAACACCAGAAACTGTAGGCTGGGAGAAGGACCTGGCAACCCCCTCCCAAAAATCAATCTGCCATTGAAAACCCTATGAACAGCAGAGAAGCACTGACAATAGTGTTTCCCCTGTTGTACAGAGGGTCGCTATGAGTCGGATACCGACTCGACGGCACCTAACAACAACAACAACATGATTATTATTGCTATTGTTATCATTTTAGGAATCATCTAAGAACAGAAGTGTAAAAGATACTACAATTTTTATTATTAAGGTCAGAGTTCAAATTATCTAAATAGAAATTTAGTTTGCCTAATATAAAGACTAGGAAAGAATTTGCCTGAGAATATTTTAGTACACTTCCTCACAGCATTATAGCAGGAAATCCTAGAGATCTGTTTTTCTTATAATTAAACTGTGATGATTTTTGTTTGGGATTGCAATGCAGATTCTTGAAGGTAGAAGACTTCTAGAACTTTTATTTAATACAGGTGAGAATGGTAGAACCAGAAAGAAAGAATGGTGTATGTGAACTCAAAGAACAGAAGAGTGAAACAATACAATTCAAAAAATTAAATTCAAAATTTATGAGCTAGTCAGCATTGGAGAGGTGAGAATTTACTGATTCATGTAATTAGACAGTACAGGTCTAGATTAGTTTGTTGCTGACTCAATACAGTTGTTTAAGCATTTTCCTCAAGGACGTCTTTCTGTGCTGCTTTTCTCTTTTTGGCTCCTTCTCTTTTTTTTGCTGATTGTCTAAATCTTGAGGCAGACTGTTTCCAGAAAGGACATAGCTAGCTTTAAAATGTTCAGGTTTATATCATGGTCAGTGCCTGTATCAGAAAAGAAATGTGATTCCTTTTCAAAACTTAGAGCAAAAGTCAGGAGAGAGTTTTGTGTGTTTATACCTGAATTGGTTGTAGAGAATAATAGCATCCTTTTAAATGGACCATTGCTTAAGAGAAAGACTCAACCCACAGGCCTCTGTGAACCAACAATGAAAGAATGGTGTATCTCAGTCAGTGGTACTTTCCAGCAAGCATGGGAAATTAAGACATGTCACACAGCTGTATTCATTTGTCAAAAGTTACAACCAGTATGTATATAAACTTATACATTTAAAAATGTGCACATTTTACTTTAAAACAGTTGTTTCATAAAAATATTTTATGACAAGAAATTTGAAAGTTAATAATTTCCTGGAAAAATATTACCTAACAAATATAATTTAAAAAGAAATATAGAACTCAAAATCCTTTAATCACTAATGATGTGTGTTAGCAATTTAAAATTTTCCTAACAAAAATGTAGAAAATATATTTATCATCTCTGAGTAGGTCAGATTTTTGTAAACAATAAATAATAAGCATAATTTACAATTAAAAAACTTGATGACTGTTACTACATTAAAAATAAAGATTTTTATTCAGTAAAAATGCACATCGCAAGATGGAAGAAATGACCTTAGAAACAGAGAACAAACTATTTCTAGAAAATGTATCTAAAAGGGATCTGATAAGGAAATACCAACAAATATAAAATGAGAAGTGATACAAGCAGGCAGTTCAGAGAAAAAGAAAAAATTATAAACTCAAAAACAACGTTTATCACCAGTTTTGAAAGTAACATATTATTGTCTACTAAACTTGAAGTCCAGGTGATAGTCTATAGCAGTCCCACATCTAAGTAGATTTTCCCAAGTATGGAAGGAGATTTGTATGAAAGTACTTATACCATTATTGTTACTATTTCTAAAATCCTAGAAAGAAACTAAATGACTATCAATGGAAAATGGATCACTGTCATGCACAAATAAAATATAACATACTATATAACATACATAATATATAAAGGATAACATATTGAAATAGGTGAATCACACAAATCTAACATGGTGTGAAAAAACCTAGTCACTGAAGAATATAGGGGCTGGGATGTAGCTCAGTGGTGGAAAGTTTTCTTAAGTAGGTATGAAGGCATGAATTTGATACCCAGGGAGAGGGAGAGAGAGAGAGAGAGAGAGAGAGAGAGAGGGAGAGACTGACTTATAAGCCATATATGGAATCAGTGTGTGTTTGCATATGTGAATTCTAAATACAGTATTTAAAGAATGCATTAAAAAGTAGAAAAGTTACAAAATGAGAGTGATCAATACCCATTTTTTGATATGATTGACTCCTCTGAAGCTTTCTAAAGATGGGGAGACTTGTGTTTAAGGAAAGGTAATACTGTACTAATGTGGTGATAATCATAGCTATCTCTTTCTGTAGGTCCTAGTAAATTTATAAGTATATATATATATATATATATATATATATATATATATGTATATATATACATATATATGTATGCATATATATACACATATATATGTTTTTAATGACTTTTTAAAAGGAAGATGGAAAACAAGAGAATATGATAGCAGAGATTTTTGATGAGGAAGTGTTACAAATGGTGAAGGACAGTGGAATTCAGTTTAGAAACGCATGCGTATTGAGTCATTACTGTCTACAAGGCACTGGTATACACCGTGGGGTTGGTGGGGAGACGCAGGGTAGGGGAGACAAAGGTAAATGCAACATTTCCTGAACTTGAGAGTTCACATAGCTTAGTTTCTGGCGCCCAGATGGGTACTCCTCCATTCCAACTCAGAAGTCAGTCTCTGTGGGGAGAAGGGTACAGAAACATCTCCCTCAGGATCCTATAAGGAAGGCAAAGGTTGTCAAAGGCTTCACAGTGATGACTGTAGAAAACTCCAGCCTGGCTTGGAGTTGCTTTTCTTCACTCCCTAGCTTCTCCTCTCTTTCCCTAGGACACTCATAGGATACTTTTCATGGGTAAGGTTTTTAGTGACATGTTGTTGTTGGATGGCATCCAGTCAGGTTCAACTCATAGCAACCCTCATGGGTAGGGTTTTCCATGGCTGATTTGTTTAGGGAGTGGGCCGCCACATTCTCTTCCCATTTTGCCATGCTGAAGATCAAACCCAGGGCCTCAGATAACACAGAGCAGCACTCTACTAACTAAGCTAAACTCCAGCTTTAGTGACACACATAGCATGAAACAAAGTAATGCCTACTGTATATTTACATTTATGTTCATGAAAGCATTTTTTATCTTATTTTGCTTTCAAATTATGTTTTGGTATGTTGTTGTTGTTGTTGTGAGGTCGAGTCGGTATCCGACTCATAGCGACCCTCATAGGGTTTTCAATGGCTGTTTCGGGATTGCCTTGGGAGTGGATTGCCAGGTCCTTCTCCCTCTTTGTGGTGCTGGGAATTGAACTCGGGTCCTCAAAGACTGCAGCGCAACTCTCTACCAACTGAGCTAAATCCCAGCCCATGTTTTTGTATAGGTCATGGTAATTCTAAAACAGGAATCTGTGAATGTAGAATTTTGAATCTTATTTTTGTTTTTCTCATGGGAATTTCTAATAGCTTAATAATACACTCCTCAAGACCTTGGACATATTGGCACATATATATATATAAAGTACAGAGTGGTATATGAGAGATAAGCAACCATCAAGACATATTTGAAGAAGACATATCAGAGATATGCAGACATACTGTTTGGTATTTTACTTTGTTTTCTTTGAATCAGTAATTAATGGTACCAAGAATGCCACATGTGAACATATTTTGAGCCCTTTTGGATATTTATATTGAGGAAAAATTTCCAATTCAAATATTTGATTAATTTAATATGGTAAATGCAAAGATAATAGTTAACTAGTTGGAGCCTCTCACTTGTTAGCCAAAGCTGTGTTCCAGAAAGGCAGAGGAACCATCTCTGAGAAAACAACAAATGACATTTGTGGTTTGTTTGTTTTCTTTTTAAAGAATGCATACAGAATATTAAAAGAACTAGAGAAAATATTTGGATATATACTGCATATTTCAATATTTTTAGGAAACCTAATTTCTCATTCACCTGTCAATTATCATTTGTTATTCTAATTCTGACTTTTCTATATATGATTTTGAAGTTGTTGTTGATAAAATCTTCCAGAAAAACTGGGAACTGAGGTGTACACCTGCAATTCCAGCTACTTAGGAGGCTGAGGCAGGAGGATTGACAGTTTGAAACCAGAGGCAGCCTGTGTAACTCAGTGAAACACTGTCTCAAAATAAAAAATTAAAATGGAACTATGAGTGCAACTCAGTGGTAGAGCACTTGCCTAAGATGCTTTAGGCCCTGGGTTCAAACCACCACCCTAGGAAATAAATAAATAAATAAATAAATAAATAAATAAATAAATAAATAAAATAAAAAGAGGGCTGAGGGTACAGTGCAGGCATAGAACATTTGCCTTGCATGCACAAAGCCCTGGGTTCCCCCACTAATACTACAAAAAAAATTCTAATGAGATTGTTCTAAGTAAGCATTTATTCTTGGTATTTTTGTTAGCAAGTTGATATTTAAGATGGCTGAGAAAATGTAGTATTCCATCTCTCATGACTTGTAAGGAACTGCAGATCCTCACACAGAGTCACTCAGGCACATTGCTTTTCCTGTCACATTGTATGCACCTTTGATTGAGATAAGATTGGGCATTATTGCTTCTCTGAACAACTCAATCTTGTGTTGACCTAGCAGAGAGAAGATATGATGCTAGAAACATAAGAAACATGATAGGCAAACCAAAGTTGTTGTTGTTAAGTGCTATAGAATAGGTGTCTGACTCATAGTGACCCTATGTACAACAGATGAAACAGTACTGTTACTGCTTCTCTGCTATTCATGGGGTTTTCAATTGCTGATTGTTTGTTGGGAGTGGGTTGCCAGGTCTTCTTCCAAGCCTACCACACCTGGCATTTCTAGGCAGTCTCCCATCAAAGTACTAACCAGGCCGGACCCTGCTTAGCTTCCAAGGTCTGATGGGATCGGACACTACAGTGGTACTGCTGCAGACCAAAGCAAATTAGGATATATTAAAACAATTTATTACATTTTAACATCTTAATTTTAAGAATAAATATTCCCTATATTTGACTATGTCTCTATTTACATATTTTACAATTTTACTATTACATATTTTTATTTTCCATTTTCCAGAAAAGAAAACAATATATATAAATGCAGTATTTTACAGTTATTTTCTGATTTAAAATATTTATTTATTATGAAGGCATTGCTAATTGCTTGCAATTTTGTCATCTGTAATTAAGCTAATAAGTAAATAAAGTGTAGTCTACAGTGTTAATTTTTATATCTTTTTTCAATTGGATGATTCTGCATGCATTAATTCATAGCTTAGAATCATCTCATCTATTTTGGATGCATAAGTATTTTGTAGTTTGTTTTCTTGAGCTTGCCCATATAAATTTAAAGAATTTAGATTTCAACTCACTTTGCAATATACAGACAGCACTCTACTAATATTTCTAATAATTTATGTAGATTTATGACACAATATAGCATTACATTTTAATGAAGTTTCGTGTATGTAAAGACATTATTATGCCAAGAAAAATCTTTCTAAGTGTGTGTGTGTGTGTGTGTGTGTGTGTGTGTGTGTGTGTGTGTGTATGCATGTATATGTATGTTGTGGTTGTTGTTAGGTGCTGTCGAGTCGGTATTTGACTCATAGCGACCCTCATAGGGTTTTCAATGGCTGACTGTTTCGGGATTGCCTTGGGAGTGGATTGCCAGGTCCTTCTCCCATTTTTGCGGTGCTGGGAATTGAACTAGGGACCTCAGGGACTGCAGCACAGCACTCTACCAACTGAGCTAAATCCCAGCCCGTATATGTATGTATAATGATCTAATTTACTTCTACACTATTAAAGTTAGTAAGACATATTTTGAATCAATTAAGCTCAGCCATTGAGTGTATTGAAGGAAGCAATGTAGTATAAGTAGTAAGGTTTTATGTGGTAAATATACATATATAACATCTTGCAAGTAGTTGAGGTTTAATATAAGCAAGTAGTTGAGTCCCTAGCAGATAGATTTAAACATAGCGGCTTTAAAACCCAGAGGAAGTCAAATTTATCAACATATTAGCCTCAAGCACAGCTTTTTGAACATCACGCAGATGGGTTACTATGGTTCAAAGATTAAAGACAAAATATATGAGGCTAAGACTCTGATTAGAAGAAATCACTCAACCAAATACAGCCTTTTGAAATATGCTCACAAAATCACATGCAATGACAATGACCAAGAATAACAGGTCTTCCTTGGGTTCCCCAATAATATCATTAAATTCTATTAAAAAAGATCTATGTCTAGAAAAATGAAAATAAATAAGAGATGCTTAAAATACAATTCATGTTACTTCTAACTTGACAACCCACAGGACAATGCTGGTTCTATCTTATTTAATATATCTCTAATTGTAGATTTTCAAACTTTCTCTGTATGCAATATCAGAATGTAGAAAAAATATAAAAGATGAAATATAAAAATATAAAAAGGAGTTAGGAGTGCAGCTCAGTGACAGAGCACTTGCAAAGTGTGTGTGAAGCCCTGGGTTCAGCCCCTAGTACCACCAAAAAATAAAAGAAAGGGTTAATCTAATATTTAGTCACATCTCTAACTTTGATCTACTAAGAGCAAATTAAAAGTAGACACAATTCTAAGTTTGAGAACATTTTGAAATGCAAAGATGATTTCCTGTTTAGGGTTCTTGGGATCATATGTCTAATTATAATAATATATAAAGATAAAAGCAGCATATGACATGCACCTGTCCCTTACTGGGATGGGTTACACCTCATAAGTCTTCTGATATAGACAGAGGAAAGATCCTCCAAGTCCTGACAGGAAGGGAGGACACAGACCTATAGACCAAATGCATTATGTCAAAAGAAAGAAACTGATGTGGAAATATAAATTCCTCTTCCCTGTGTAGTGTTTCAAATTTCTTCCTTAGTTAATATTCACCTTTAAGACCCAGTTAGATCTTCATACTAAATTCCTCCTAAATATCAAAATGATTATGTTTTCCAAATTTGGGGGCTGGCTTTGTGGTTTATGGTTGGATTAATGAGGAAAATTGAACAACAAATTGGAAATAGATTTCTATTTCCATTTTGTAATTATGCTTATTTACACAGTACCATATTTCAATAAGTCAATGAAATTATTGATTAGAAGGTATCTTAAGGAGAATTCATAAAATAAAGCAATTGCAAGATTGGTCATAAAATAGATTCAAATTCATTGGTATTAAAAAGTGGGAAATTATCAACATTAAAATCCAGGAGATGCAGAATAGCTAAACACTTACAAATGAATAATGCTTTATAAATACCTTATGAAATAGCAATATGGGTACTGTTGTCTGCTTTCAGAGAAAAAATATGAGGGACCTTCAATCCTCAAGTATTTATTGAGCATCCATCAGGTGCCAAATATAATGCCAGGTCCTCAGCCTGCAACACAATCAACCTGCAGCAGAAAACCAAGCATTGTGTCTCCTTGTGGACATGCAAAATGTTTTTAACTAGTTTTTAACTACACCCTCAGATCTTATTAGGACGTCAAACATTTAAAGTTCATATGTATGCCTAACCCACCTAGCCCAAGAATACCAAATTAGCCAGGCTCTTGAAAAGAGTAAAAATATTAATTCAGGTGCCAAACATGCAGCCAAGGTAAACAAGCTACTTTATGTATTTCTTTTCTTTTTCTAATAATTTACATGTTAATGGTTTCTTCAACCCAGTTTAATTCCTAAATCTTTCCTCTGACCATAGGAGCTGAAGCTGTGGAAGCACAGTGTAAAAGATTTGAAGTAAGAGCAAGTGAAGATGGCAGAGTGCTATTTTCTGCAGATGAAGATGAGATTACCATTGGGGCTGAAAAGCTGAAAGTTACAGGTACTGTAGAGGGATGTTGGGAACATTGAAATGTATGATTCCCTGCCTACAAGTGAGTCCCATGTAATCACATGGTATCACAGCATTTGATTTCACATAATCTCCAAATAGAATTCATTGGCTGTGGTTGGGGAAGAGAATATAAATATTGGCAGTCTTAATAATATGTAAAAATAAAGCTGTGTCTCTCAAATAGATGGAAGAAAGTAGGTGTGACTACAGATGTACAAACCAAAATTATAGGTATTATTTCAAGAGAAAGACATGTGAAAGAAGAATGGAATAGAAATAACAGCTTTAGAATTATATAAGGAGAAAAGGTTATGAATCAAGTAGAACCTTGCTCTGTAGAGTTCATAATCATGTTCAATATTGTGTAAATTTAAAATAGTGCTATGCTTAAATTGGGCTGAGATTTAGCTCAGTTAGTAGAGTGCTGCGCTGCAGTCTCTGAGGTACTGAGTTCAATTCCCAGTACCGCACAAATGGGAGAAGGACCTGGAAATCCACTCCCAAGGCAATCGTGAAACAGTCAGCCATTGAAAACCCTATGAGGGTTGCTATGAGTCGGATACCGACTGGACAGCACCTAACAACAACAACAATATGCTTAAATTATTTAGAAGTAATTATTATAATACTCAGGTCACTAAAGTCAAGTAGCAGCTGATATTTATAAAGCAAAACACTAGAGAAAGTTATAAATGACATTGGGAATGGGAAAGAATTTGATGAAGACAATTTAAATACAATCTCCTCTGAATTAATTTGCAACCACGGCAAATATGATTTTGACACATTTTACAATCTTTTAAAAATACCTGTAGTGGTCTGCATTTAAAAAGAAAGAAAAGGAAAAACAAAAGAAAGTTACTTGACTTAATGTTTGCCTAATTTAAGTTGGGAGCAGCTTATGGGACATCTGTCATATTTATTTAGATGAAGCTAAGCCCCATGGGCCAAGTGAGAACAGTTAGCATGGCAATTGACAAACATAAGCTCCACTCTTACATTGGGTTGAATTCTGCCTCTACCCTCCATATTTTAAATAAACTCTCTGTGCCTCTATGCCTACCTTCTACTTCGTCTGAATGATTGAAATGGTGATGGTAACTTTAGTGTTCAAATCACAAACGTGTGTGTGTTTAAAATGTCTCTGTACAAAATGAAGAGTTGTCAGGCCTTTATTTTTATTATCAAAATAATATTATTAATTTCCAAGAAAAGAGATACTTTGTTGATTTCAGGAAAGATATACTCTTAAATAATGATGAAATTCAGCAGGGATTGTTGACTGGGGAATCTCCCTGAGCATCCTCTAGGCTGAGTTGCTTGCATCCCACCATCCAACTCTTGTTTTTCTTTATCTCCCTTTCTTTGTAAATGACGATTGGGTGCAGAGTAATACAGCATTGGCTTTTTCCATTATGCTTCCTTTATAGCACTTCTGGCAACACTTTCATCAACCCACAAGGTTTATGGAGTTTTATGGCTAATATGTGGTAAAAGTCTAATGCACATTTGGGTTATATTCCCCTATTTTTCCAATATACTCATGAAGTTGCACTGTTTACACTGAGATAATCCTGTCCCCCTTCATCCCTCCACATTGACCATCCTCCCCATCCCACCTCCTGCAATCTTTGCTTCCCTCTACTAGTTCTCTCCCTCCTTCTTTCTACTCTTTGTATCTCTTACCTCACTGTTTTACCAAGTCATAGGTCTGCCCAGCTCCCTGATCACACTGGTTTTTAAGACTCCTTGGGCAGGTTAAGAAAGGAGGCATGCCTGAAGAACATAGATTAACCTTCTTGGATCTTGAGTTAGAAGGGCAATGGGACCAAAAACCTGTGTGAGAGTTTTGATTGGCATGGAACAAAGATAAACCAGAAAAGTCACTGGTCTTAAGACCCTGGACACTAACATGTAAGTTGCTGGTTGATGTGCAAGTGGAGAGTGCCAGAGCAGACACACCCTTTGGAGGATTTGGCAGATTTAGTGTCAACATTTAACAATCTTTGAGCCTTGGCAGTACCTACTGGATATCAATCTTGAAACCAGCATAATCCTCAGATAGAGTTTAGTATATTGCACACTTATCTAAAAATCTTATCCACACTCAGTCCTATTAAATGTTTTTCATTCTATGGATGAAAGAACATTCTAGAATTCTTGGTAGCTTTGATGATCTCATAGAATCTTATCTTCCTCTGATCTTTTAGTTACTTTTAATTACTTTGACTTGGCTTATAATGGCTCCCTGTAAAGTGCTGTCTTCAGAAAATTTCCAAGTTCAACCCATTAATTGGGGTTTAAATTTTTTTTTTATGTAGGTGGATCCTCATCTTTATTTTCCTATATTTCTTGGTAGACTGGCTGCCATGTACTATTAGTTGGGCATGCTCAACGGATAAAGTGGTCCCCCAAAAAGTCTGCCTTAGGGCAATCATCCATTCTCCATCTCTGTCTCTGTCTCTGTCTTTCTCTGTTCCTCTCTTCCACTGCCTCATGTGTGTGAATGGATGTTTGAGTGTAGAGTATGAGGTATGCATATGTTCCTGTTCAAATGGATAAACCAGTATATCCCATTCTGGTTCTGTTTTTCCATTTCTTTCTCTGTCTCAAACACATGTGCAAAGCCTTATGTGTATTTTCATAATACTTTTAATCTATTCTATGTTTTCCACCTATCTCAGATACCTTAATTGAACAGTTTTACAATAGAGGTCTACCATCAAATTTCAGAAGATACTAAATAGTAAAATAGTGCAACTTGTGACATCATTTGCAGATGTCAAGCAGATTTTTGGTGATGGTTTGAAGCATAATAACAGGAACACCAAGGACTATGAGGGTGCCCGTACAGACCACCTTCATTTACTTTTCTTTTCAGTATATAATATTTTGACAAAGTAATGAGTTTCACTATGACATTTTCCCACCTGTATACAATAAACTTCAGTCATAGTAACCCCTTTTCACCCACTCTTGTCCTCCTCCCCATTTCTGCCATTCCTCCATAGGCCACCCTCTACTTTCATGTCTTGAATTTTTTTTTTTATAATATGCATCTAAGAGAAAACATGCTATATTTATCTCTCTGGGTTTTTCTTATTTTGCTTAATATGATGACCTCTGGTTCCATCTATTCTGCTAAAATGATATATCATTCCTCTTTCAGCCATAAGCTGAATAAGCTCCATTGTATACATGCCACATTTTATCTGTTCATACATTGATGGACACCTACTAATTCCATGACTTGTTTATTGTGACTAGTGCCCCAGTGAATAAGAATGTACAAGTATCTCTATTTTATGCTGACTTTTCTTCCTTCAGGTGTATACCCCAAAATGCTATTGTTTTTAGGTGCTGTCGATTCAGGTTTGAATCATAGAGACCCTCATAGGGTTTTCAATGGCTGATTGTTTAGAGAATACTTGGGGAGTCGATTTCCATGTACTTCTCCCATTTCTGTGGTGTTGGATGTCGAACCTAGGGCCTCAGGGAGCACAAGCAGCACTTTACCAACTGAGCTAAATCCCACCCCCAAGAATGATATAGCAGGATCATATAGTAGTTCTTTAGCTTTATGAGTAACCTCTACACTGTTTTCCATAGTGGCTGTACTAATTTCTATTCCTACCAACAGAGTATAGGAGTTTCTTCCTCCCCCTGCATCCTCAGTAGTATCTGTTTTCTGGTTTTTTGAGGGTAGCCATTCTCAATGGGGTGAGATAGAATTTCAGTGTAGTTTTTACTTACATTTCCTTTATAGCTAAGGATATTGAGCCTTGGCTCAGGATGTTGAGCATTTTTTCATGCATTTATCAAATATTTACATGTCTTCTTTTGAAAACTCTGTTTAATTCATTTGCCCAAATATTGATTGTGCTATTTGTTCTTTTGGTGTTTAATTTTTTGAGTTCTTTATACATTCTGGATATTAATCCCTTGTTGAACGAATCAGTGGCAAAATTTTCTGCCATGCTATTGACTGGGTCTCATTTTCTGGCAATTGTTTCCTTTGCTGGGTAGAAGCTTTTTAATTTGGTGCAACCCTATTTGTCAATTCTTGCTATTATGTCTTATAGTATTAGAGTTATATTCATACAGTCATAGCCTATGCATGTATCTTGAAGTATTTTTCCTATGGTTTTCTCTAGCAGTTTCAAAATTTCAGGCCTTACAATAAGGTCTTTGATGCATTTTGAATTGATTTTTGTATGGGGTGAGAGACAGGGATCTAGTTTCATTCTGTACATGTGAATATCCAGTTTTCTCAGCACCATTTGTTGATGAGTCTGTCCTTTCTTCAACTTATGATTTTAGCTCCTTTGTTGAAAATCAAGTGGCTCAGAAACCTTGAATTTTAACCTAAATATATAAGATCTCCACATGGTTAATAAATATAATATAATATTTTAGTTTGATTGAAAAGGCCCCCATATCCAATCATATTACTGTTTCTCAAAAGGATCCCATATGCCCTCAGGCACACATCAACACAAATTCATACATGCATGTTCAAATGCCTGCTAATTTTTTTTGCTTTACCAGAATAATACATACTAATTATATGCTAGTTTTATTCCTGCTTGTGATACTTCTAAAATAAAGAAAAATAAAGACATCAAAGGCAAGCGTAATTTAGAATATCACGTGCATAGAGGAGAAAATTGTGTATAGCAGAGCATGCGATTTAAGGGTATTGGGATTGATTAGTAATCTCACATGTATTTTAAAGCAGTGCTTGAATCATTTGACAAATAACACTACAAAGAGACACTGACTCCAGGGTACTTTGTATAAATTAGGTAGTTGTGCTGACAAGACTTCAAAGTTACATGTGACAAGAGATCTGTATGAAATTTATTCTAGAATTGCAAATTTGTGGCATGAAAGTTTTACATTTAAGCAATATCCATAGGAATTAAAATTAAAGTGGATCCTTTCAAGCTCCAAATTTTACGGACAATGGCATTTTAGATGTACTTTTGTTTCAGGGTGACAGAATTAGATTAATTTATTTAGACATAGATAAACCTATACATCTAAGACAAAGTCATTTATGACTAAAATTATTCATAGAACTAGTGTAGCTCTGCAAATTTACATTTATCCTACCTAGAAAGTTTACATGAAGCATTCAAATAACTGTAAGATACAGATGAATAAAAGTAAAATGTCATACTCTACCCTGAGCACCAGCAACTTGGATACCCTAATACCATAATGGGCAATCATCTGCTGAAATTTGTAATCTTTTAGCATTTGATTTTATTTGCCACACTCAGTAATAATTTACTTCAATTACTTTAAATATTCTCATTTGCCCTTTACATACCATTACTTCATCATTGAATATACAGGAGTTTTATGCTTTAGCCCACATATGTGTATGTTAAAATATTATTACCATTTTGTATTCCTTGTTATGGGTCAAATATATTACATAATGCATTTTTTTAAAATCAGGTGAGCAAATAAAATATATAAACCTGTATGCACAGAAGACTCTTAAATTTAGTGCTTTTAGGCAGAATCAATCAAGTGTAATCTGCACTTTCATTTGTATTCCAAGGGGTATACTCACTTACAAAGTGCAAGTATAAGTCATTTGACTTTAGAAGGCAAAACTCTTTAGCCTTGTAGAATACTTTCATGTTAAATTAAAATCTATTAGTTGGAATTATATTTCTGTTTTGCCTAAGAGAAGAGAGGGAAAAGTAGCCTAATGTTTGGGGAGAAAAGATACATTGTTTGTTTTCTAGACAGTAGCAATTAAAACTGACAGTCTGCAAGAATAGTGAAACCCAACCTTGCTTTCATCCTATGCCCTAGTGTTTGTTTGAAAGCCAAGAACATCACTCTTTTGTGTCTTTCTAATTGAATGATTGGAAGGCTAGACAAGTTCCTATGTATGTTTGACAACAGAAGAAAGGATTTTCTGAAGAGCTGTCTTTTAAATTAAACACCATGCTCCTGGGTTGGAATCAATATTTTCTGGTTTGTTTTCATTAGTTGCTCTTCTACTTCCTTGTTCTTGTCTGTTAAATTAGCACACAGAGATGAGGTCAGCTTTGGAATCAGCCTTTCTATTAGGTCCGGCTATTGTTCCTTGGAGCTGTTCACATGCCAACAGTGTGGTAACACTCAGGTAACAGGATGCAGCTGCTTCATCTACAAAGACCCTGGAAAAATGTGATTAGATCAAGTGCCCAGAAAAGTGATGTGCAATCACTTAAATTTTTTCTGGTAAAGCATTTCAAGTTTATGGTCTTGGAGCAATCACTCAACTCAGTTTTCTAGTTGTTTCTTAATCCAACTAAAGACAAAGATTTCAGAGACATTAAGCCTTAGTACTATCTCATTTTCCCCCTAAGCCTCTAGGTGGAAATCAACTTCATATTTTGAAGTGCATAAGCAATGACCAGCCTGCAGCCGTACCACTGTGGCATCTGCTCCCATAAGGTATCTGAAGCTAAGTGGGGTAGGGCCTGGTTAGTACTTGGATGGGTGACTGTCTAGGAACACTAGGTGCTGTAGGCTTGGGAGACAGACCTGGCAACCCACCGGCAAAAATCAATCAGCTTTTGAAAACCCTATGAACAGCAGAGAAAGATGGATAATAGTGTTTCGTCTATTGTACATAGGGTCACTATGAGTCAGACACCAACTCGATGACACCTAACAACAACAATAAGCAATAACCTATACCATTGTCTCAAAAGGAGCTATTTCCTGTGTGAAGCTGTCTTCTCCATGACTTATTTTTCTATGTTCTCTTAGATGTGTTCCCTATTTTTATTTTTTTAAATAAAACTTCTTCAAAATAGAATTGCATAATAGAAATGTGAAATGTGAAGAAAGTCATAAAAGAGGACAGCTCATTAAAAAAATTCAACTTCTTTGTGTAATGCTTTTAATATTTTCTAGTAGAAGAGTGCCTGCAGCTGTAGCCCTGTGGCATCCAATCCCGTCAGATCTCGGAAGCTAAGCAGGGTCAGGCCTAGTTAGTACCTGGATGGGAGACCGCCTGGGAACACCAGAAGCTGTAGGCTTGGGAGAAGGACCTGGCAACCCCCTCCCAAAAATCAATCTGCCATCGAAAACCCTATGAACAGCAGACAGCAGAGAAGCACCGACAATAGTGTTTCCCCTGTTGTACAGAGGGTCGCCATGAGTTGGATACTGACTCAACGGCACCTAACAACAACAACAGTATAAGAGTACAATTCTCTTATAGTTATCAGTCTGAGATTATGAAATTTCTTGGATACATAATTAATCTTGTCATTGTATAAGTGAATAACTTGGTTTCTTATACACTGTGATGATGTATAAAAAGCAGAACCTAATATAGCAGAGATTCTTGCAGTTTCTTTGTTTCTTTGATGGCTGAGGCCTAGGGCTTGGTATTGACTCCTGGAAACTTTCTAAGTTTACTGTCATATTTTCCAAGCATCCTGCCTGCAAGAACAGTCCCTTGAATCCCTCTCTTGATTCTCCTTGCTTCAACTTCCCCTTCTTCTGCATCTCTCTTATTTCCTTTTCTGCCAACTCCTGGGAAAAATTACCTGTTTTTACATTGTCATATTACATTATCCAGTTATATTATCCCTAAGCCTGGATAATACAGGAAAAACTACTTACATCAATTGATTAGTTATATTCATTACATATGCAAAATACCATTTTTCATGTAGCATAATATATTCACAGTCATCAGGACTTAAGGTATGAAAATCTTTAGCTCTTGGGGGAGGATGGTTATTACTTTGCCTACCATGCTGTGCAAATTGTCGAACATTTATAGGCTTGTTTTTTTCTTCTATTAAGGGAGTATTATAAGAAGTACTTAACACGCAGGATTTCATTAAAGAAAAAAATATATATGAAAATAACTTAAGACCAATTCTGGGACAAATTTGGAATTTGATATATATGTTCCTTCTACCAAGTAAGAGTTTTTAAAGGCCATTGTGGTTATTTGTTTTAGATTTGTAAAATAAGTACTTGTAAAGTGAAGTGAAAGGCATTAAACAATGGATAATGAAAGAAAACAAGAAACTTGAAAATGTATGAGTAGGAATTACATATTCAAGATTAGAATGTAAAATTATGCTCTTTACTGTTTGGTATTATTAGAATACTTCTTGAGAACATGTAAAAGAATGATAGGAGATGGATTAAAGTAACACTAGTTATAGCCCCCAAATAGCTCAAACAATATAAATTTTATTTTTCTCTAACATATCATGGCAAGTGAGTGGACTCTACACGTCACCAAGTAATACAGGTTACTGAGGACTCAGAGTTCTGTACCTGTCTAAATCTAGATTCTGTCCCTTTGCCATAGGATTGAGGTTGTCACATGCCATTATGTCTGTATTTCAGCATTAGAGAAGTGAGGAAAAAGGAAGCAGGGGAAAATAACTTTTCTACAATATTGCAACCTTGAAATCTCCTTCATCATTTGTGTATTCTGTTGCTCCACATTTGGTCATGTGTCTAGCTATGAGGGTAGTAAAGGTATGCAAGCTCTAATTACCACTTATATTATTTCCTAAAACTTTGCATGGGGACTTCTGTTAATAAAGAAAGAATGAACTAGATAATGAACTATTCTTGTTATTGAAGATGATTTAATAATATATAAATCCTATGCCATGGGTTATACCTGCAGCCATAACACTGTGGCAACCGATCCATCAGATCTTGGAAGCTAAGCAGGATCAAGTCTGGTTAGTACTTGGATGCGAGACCATCTGGGAACACCGGATGCTATAGGCTTGGGAGAAGGACAGGCAACCCACTCTAAAAAAACAATCAGCCATTGAAAACTGTATGAATAGCAGAGAAGCACTGACAATACTGTTTTGCCTATTGTATGTAGGATCACTATGATTAGGACACTGGCTGGATGGCACCTAACAACAACAACAACAACAATGTCCCGGGAAGATAATCCATATACATACACAGCTGATAACTTTTAGTAAGGGTGCCAAGTCCATACACTTATAAGCAAATTCATAATTAGCCATTGTAAAAGTGAATTACATTGCGCTGTTAAGAATCCTTCTGAAAGCAAAAAATATAAAATGGAAGAAAAAGGATGGGCAGATAATTCAAAATGTTAAGAACTCTCTTATCACTTAAAAATCTGTGATTGCAAAAATATTGAGATATGGAAAAGAGTCAAGGTTGTCCAGAAAATATAGGTTAAAAATGACAACAGAAATGGTACAAGAAGCAATCAGAGCTGGAACCCTTTTAGACAGAGCAGAAAAAGATAGAAGGAAAAAAGTAACAAAAATGTGTATATTTCATTTATTCAAGGTGGCATAGGAAAAGGTAATCTGCAACTTATGGAAAAATTCATTCAGATTCATAAGTACTATTCATGGTCTCCTGTGATTAGCAGTAATTTCATTCAACAGTATTTTTATGAAAAGTGTTCTTTTTCAAAGTTCTGATTTCAAAACTTATGGAAATTCAGACAGTACAATGGAGGAAAGAGTTATTTCTTAGATAAGTATTTTGGAAAATAAAAAGCATTTAGTCACTATGAAGTCTGGCTGGTATAATCTAAGATTGAGCTGTATATATTGTTTTCTAATAGTCCTTTTTTTCTGTGATGAGAATCAAACCCAGGACTTCATACATGTCGGGCAAATGTTCTACCACTGAGTTATATGCTCAGCTGGTAAATCATTTTTAACTTTAATTAGATTATAAGTGTTTTCTCATTGGATAGGGATACTGAAAACTCTCAATAAGATATGGTTACACTGGAGTAAGTAGTTCTGATTTGGTAGTACAGAGCAGAGTGACTAGATAATAAGAATATTTCCAGAAGCTAAAAGAAGGAATCTCTTTTCAGTACTGTGAGGTTGAAACTAGAGCCTCCTACATGCTTTTTGCAAGTGCTCTACCACTGAGACAGGGTCTTGCTAAATTATACAGCCTGCCTCTGGCCTCAAACTTGCAATCCTTCTTTCTCTGCCTCACAAGTTGCTGGGATTACATGTATGTGCCACTATGCATGGCTAGAAGTAGGAATTTTCAATGCATTCATCATAAAGAAATAATAAATGTTTAAAGAGAAAATTTTGTCTTTTTTGAACATTACATAATGTTCGCCTGCAGCGGTAGCCCTGTGGCATCCGATCCCGTCAGATCTTGGAAGCTAAGCAGGGTCGGGCCTGGTTAGTACCTGGATGGGAGACCACCTGGGAACACCAGAAGCTGTAGTGTTTCCCCTGTTGTACAGAGGGTTGCTATGAGTCGGATACCGACTCGACGGCACGTAACAACAACAACAACAACATAATGTTCACATGATATTTCATACATATGTATAATTTAATGTTTTCATGTGTCAGTTACAAGATAAATTTAAATAACGTCCTTAAAGTTATGAATTTTCCATTAAACATAAAAAATCTATACTTATTTATATTGTTGTTGTTGTTGTTGTTGTTGTTGTTGGGTGCCGTCGAGTTGGTATACGACTCATAGCAACCCTCTGTACAACAGGGGAAACACTATTGTCAGTGCTTCTGTGCTGTTCATAGGGTTTTCGATGGCAGATTGATTCATAGGGTTTTCAATGGCAGATTGATTTTTGGGAGGGGGTTGCCAGGTCCTTCTCCCAAGCCTACAGCTTTTGGTGTTCCCAGGCGGTATCCCATCCAGGTACTAACCAGGCCTGACCCTGCTTAGCTTCCGAGATCTGACGGGATCGGATGCCACAGGGCTACAGCTGCAGACTATTTATATTGTAGATGAGTATAAAAGCTCAGGCAAGATACAAATGATTGTACCTTTCAGAGGCCTTGATAAAAGTGGTATTTTTAAAATAACGAATGCTTTAGCCATAAGTGTTTGATAATTTTTAATGGGAAGTTGCAAGCCAAATACATTAATTAACACCCAATATTCTTTCACTTGGGGGCTGGGATTTAGCTCAGTTAGTAGAGCGCCGCTCTGCAGTCTCTGAGGTCCAGAGTTCAATTCCCAGCACCACAAACATGGGAGAAGGATGTGGCAACCCACTTCCATGGCAATCCCGAAAAAAAAAAAAAAAAAAAAAAAAAACCTGCCATTGAAAACCCTATGAGGGTCACTATGAGTCGGACACGACTTGACGGCACCTAACAACAACAATTCTTTCACTATTATAGGTTCTATCTACAATTTGATGGTGACTAGCAATTATGATGAATTATTGTTTTGATGGAACACATTAATAAATTTTAGCTTTGGCTCACTAAGATATAGACATCAGAATTATTTAAAAGTAAGTTCTGGACAATGATAACATATCACAGAAAATAAGCATTTAGCATTATGATGATGCAACTGTTGTGAACAATAAGATGAGGAAGGACTTGGGTTTGATGAGGAACAGGCTGAGGATGATTTCTAGGAGGTTTCAAAATAATGCAGTAGCTAATGGCACTCCCTTGGACATCACAATGTCAGTGCTTTCTAAAGAGTAATCCTGGGCAGTTTAATTCCCAGGTATCAAAGGTATCAGTTTGTAAAATATGGGAATAATAAATAACACCCCACTGGATATTCATTGAATTAATATGAGCTGATCCATGTAAACATGATGCCTGACACATCGCAAGTGGTCATTAAATATTGGAAATTATTATTAGTAGAGCAGACATAAAACCATTGTTTAGTATTATATATTATTGAAATGACATCTTGTACAATTTCCTATGAAACCTTTTAAATTGAATTGTTTACCACCTCTCTCTTTCTCTAAAATACACATTATATAAAATATTCTTGAAAATTTTATGTAATATTTGATTATATTCAGTCCATTGTAATAAAAGCAATTTAGCAGATATTCCACAAGTGTTTAAATGAAAAATAACTTAAAATGACAAAAAGGAAAAATAAAAAGAAAAATAAATGTAGGAAATACTGCATGTTAAATTCTAGGATAAAAGTAGAGTATCATAACAATAATTAAATTAATCAGAATAATGAAATTAATGGCATGTTGTTATAGCCTTTGCCATTG
>VMDO01019496.1:0-39594 GCA_007922755.1 Pedetes capensis | reverse complement strand
CATCCACCCGTCCCTCTACTCTCCCCGCTCTCTGGTGATCACCAATCTACTTGCAACATCTGTGAGGTAACCTTTTTATATTCCATGTATGAGTGCAATCACGCAGTACTTGTCTTTCTATGCCTGGAAAATTTCCCTTAACATAATGATCTGCTGTTCCATCCATGTTGTTGCAAATGACAGAATTTCATTCCTTTTTGTGGCTAAATAGTATTCCATTAGGGGTGTGTGTTTGTGTGTGTGTACGTGTTCTGCATTTTCTTTATCCATTCGTCAGGTGATAGACACATAAGTTAGTTTCATTTCTTGGCTACTCTAAATACTGCTGTAGTAAACATGGGAATGAAGAGGTCTCCTCAACATACTGATTTCATTTCCTTTGGATAAATACCCAGTAGTGGGATTGCTGGATCATATAGCAGTTCATTCATCATTTTTGAGGAAACTCCATGCTGATTTCCATAATGGCTGTACTAATTTACATTCCTTCCAATGATGCCTAAGCATTCCCTTTCCTCCCATCCTCACCAGCACTCATTATCTTTTGTCTTTTTGATAATAATTCTTACTAGAGTATGGTGAGATCTTCCTGTCAACATGATTTGTTTTGCATTTCCCTGATAATTAATGACACTGAACATTTTTGCATATACCAGTAGACCATTTGTATATCTTCTTTTGAGAAATGTCCATGTAAGTCTATTGCTTTTTCTTTCCTTTTTTGTTCTTTTCTGCAGTACTGGGGTGGTGTTCAATCCAGGGCTTCCTGCATACGAGGGAACTTCACCAATGAGCTGCACCATCATTCCCCTTTTTTATTTTTTATGTTGAAACAGGGCCTTGCTGAATTGCAAAGGCTGCCTCTGGTCTCGAACTCCCTATCCTCGTGCCTCAGCCTCCTGAGTTGCTGGGATTACAGGGGCGCACCACATTGCCTGTCTATTGCCCAGTTTTTAATCAGGTTGTTTCTTTTTTGTTATTGAGTTTCTGGTGTTCCTTATATATTGTGGTTGTCAGAACCCTGTCAGGAACATCATTTTTAACCATTTCCTCCTATTATTATGTAGGTTGTCTCTTCACTTTGTTGATTATTTCCTTACCAGAGAAGAAAGAAGCTTTCGAGGTTGATGTTATCTCATTTGTTTATTTTTGCTTTCATTTCCTGTGCTTTTGCAGTCCTATTCAAAAAAGAAAATCCTTACCTATTTTAATGGCCTGAAATGTATCGCCTGTTTTTGCTGTTTCATAAATTCCGTTATTACATTTAAGTCTTTAATGCATCTTGAGTTGATTTTGTAACTGATTAGAGATCAGGTCTAGCTTCATTCTTCTGCATGTGGATATCCAATTTGCCTAGCACAGCACCATTTACTGAAACAGTGTCTGTTCTCTACTATGTGTAATTAGAACCTTTGCTGAGAATTAGTTGTCTGTAGATGCATGGAGTTATTTCTGGGTGCTCAGTTCAGTTGCATTGGTCTGTGTGTTTGTTTTCATGCTAATACCATGCTGTTTTGATTACTACAGCTTTGTAGTGTATTTGCAAGTCAAGTAATGTAATGCTTCCAACTTTGCTCTTTTTACTTGTGATTGCTTCGTCCACTTATTTTGGCATCCTTGAGACACCCTGGAACCAATCCTCTGTGAATACTGAGGGATAAACGGAGTGGTTTAAAAAATATGCCCACAACTTCCTTAACATCTCCCTTCAAGAGACATAGCTAACTTCTCTTCCCATTGAGGATAGGCTGGTATTAGCAACTTACTGATAATAAATAGAATGTAGCAGAGTTAAACTGGCCGTGGTGGTGCACGCCTATAATCCTGGTGCACAGGAGGGTGACACAGGAGGGTCCATGCAGGTTCAAGGCTACTCTGGTCTACTCAGTGATTTCCAGGGCAGCCTGGGCTACATGGGAAGACTCTATCTCAAAAAACCAAAGAAAAACATCAGAGTTTATGGCGTGTCTCTTCCATGCTTCAGTCTTAATGTGTAACGTGGCTTCCTTAGTGCTCTCTCTCTCTCTCTCGGACTCCCTAGGAGAATCCAACAGCCGAAACGTGAGGACTCTCAAGCAGCCCTATGGAGAGGCATGTGATAAGGAACTAAAGCTTTCTGCCCATGGCCATGTGAGAGATCCATGTTGGAAACAAATCCTCCATCTTCAGTCATGCCTTCAGATGCAGCCCTGGCTCAGGTTATGATCACAAATTCATGACAGACCATAAACCAGACCTACCTCCCAGCTAAACTACTTCTAGATTATTGATTCACAAATGTCTAAACCGGGTGTGGTGGCACACGCCTGAAGAAGGAGAATCACGAGTTTGAAGCCAGAGGGAGCCTGTGCAAATTGGCAAGACTCTGTCTCAAACTAAAAAATAAAAAAGGAGCTGGAGATGCAGTTCAATGGTAGAGCATTTGCTCAGCATGAGCAAGGCCATGGGTTCAAACCCCTAGTACGGAAATACAGTGACAACAATATTTATCATGTTAAGCCACTAACTTTTGGGTAATTTGTCACACAGCAAAAATATGCGTGCTGTTGTTGTATTGTTGGTAGGTGCCATCGAGTCTAGTCTGACTCGTAGAGACCTTCACAGGGTTTTCTTTTTTTTATTGGAAAATTTTAATGTACACCTTAATGTGATTCACTCTGACAAGGTTTTCATTGTGACATTTCCATATATGCATTTTGATGAACATTATTCATATAGGTTACCCCTTACCCTCCCCTATGCTTTCCCCCTTCCCCCCTTCCCCCCTCCCCATCTAAGTCTTCTCTAACTTTTACTTGGTAATATTTTTCTGTATGTCCTTGGGTTCCAGTTCTGTTTAAGATAGAAAATTTTCCTGTAGTGGTCTTTGTTTTTATCTTGTTGGAACAATTACATGCGATTTCTAGACCATTTAAATCAACATCATTCTTATCTTTTATCCCCCCTTTTGTTTTGATCCGACCTTTGAATAGGATTTTTCCTTCTTATAATATTGAATCAGCTCCCACATATGAGTGAGAACATGTGGTGTTTCTCTTTCTGAGCTCGTGTTCATTCACTTAAAATAATTCTCTCTAATCCCATCCATTTTGCTGCGAATGACCTTATTTCATTTTTCTTGATTGCTGAGTAGTATTCCATTGTGTATATATACCAAAGATTTTTTATCCATTATTCTGTTGAAGGGCACTTTAGTTGATTCCATATCCTTGCTATTGTGAAAAGCGCTGCATTGAGCATGGAGATGCAGGTGTCTCTGTGGTGTGATGACCCATCTCCCTTTGGGTCATATGGTAGATCTATTTTTAGTTTTTTAAGATACCTCCATATTGATTTCCACAATGGTTGGACCAATTTACACTCCACCAACAATGTAAGAGTGTTCCCTTTTCCCCACAACCTCACCAGCATTTGTTGTTGTTTGTTTTATTGATCTTGGCCATTCTTATTGGTGTAAGGTAAAATCTCAGAGTTGTTTTAATTTGCATTTCCCTAATGGCTAGGGATGTTGAGCATTTTTTCATGTGTTTCATAGCTTTACGGACCTCTTCATTTGAGAACTGTCTAGTCAGTTCCTTTGCCCATTTGTGTATTGGGTTGTTTGTTTTTTTGGGAGTTTTTTTCTTGAGTTCTTTATAAATTCTAGTAATTAGACCTTCATCTGATGTGTAAAATGTGAAGATTTTTTCCCATTCTGTGGGGGTTTCCTTGACTCTGTTAATTATTTCTTTTGCTGTGCAGAAGCTTTTTAATTTCATGTGATTCCATTTATGTATTCTTGTCGCAATTTCTTGAGCAATTGGAGTCCTATTAAGGAAATACTTTCCTAAGCCTATATGATGGAGTGTATTGCCTATATTGCCTTCTATAAGTTTTAAAGTTTCTGGTTTTATGTTGAGATCTTTTATCCATTTTGAGTTAACTTTCGTGTATATTGAGAGATGGGGGTCAGCTTTCATTTTTCTGCATGCGGCTGACCATATTTTCCAGCACCATTTGTTGAAAAGGCTATCCTTTTTCCAGTTTACTTGCTTTGTTCCTTTGTCGAAAATCAGGTGGCTATAGGTGTGTTGAGGTAATTCTGGGTCTTCTATTCTGTTCCAGATGTCTTTGGGCCTATTTTTGTGCCAGTACCAAGCTGTTTTTGCAACCACTGCTCTATAGTATAGCTTGAAGCCAGGAATTGTGATTCCACCTGCGTTCGTTTTGCAGCTTAAGAGTGTTTTGGCTATATGTGGTCTTTTGTGGTTTCATATGAATTTTTGGATCATTTTTTCTATTTCTGCTTCACAGGGTTTTCAAGGGCTAATGTTTTGGGATTGCTTTGGGAGTGGATTGCCATGTCCTTCTCATACAAGTAATACGTACAGTATTTAATTTCATACGATATATAAATGTATCAGTTAAATACTTTTTAGATGTGTGCAGTTTATTATTGTGTATGCCATTTATACTTCAATGAAGTTATAACAAGGGAAAAAACTACCACTTGTAGAGATTTTTTGTAGTATCAAAGAAGATTATTCACAATTACCTGCAAAAGTTTTTAAAATATTCTCCTTTTTTTCTAACCATATATCCTGGTGGGCCCTGATTCTCTTTCATGTACTGCAACCAAAATAACATAGGGCAACTGATTGAACACAGAAGCCAATAGGAGAATCCAGTTGTCTTTTATTGTACCAGGCATTAAAGAGACTTATAAAAATGCAAAACAATGTCACTTTTTTGTTTTGTTTTAGAAAATTCAAGGTTTCAAATTTTCATTTTACCAGCTTCAATAAATAAAAAGTCAATATGAAATTAAAATTACGAATT
Organism: Pedetes capensis; assembly: GCA_007922755.1. Taxonomy (NCBI): domain Eukaryota; kingdom Metazoa; phylum Chordata; class Mammalia; order Rodentia; family Pedetidae; genus Pedetes; species Pedetes capensis. The sequence continues at coordinate 34,776 of VMDO01019496.1, read as the reverse complement.
GAACACAGAGCCTCATCACCTATCTTTATTTCCGATCATATAGGAGTCATCATTCTGAAAAGAAAGGAATTCTAAGTAAGAATGTAGCTGGCTTTCAGAATATGGTTTCTAGAGATAGACACACTACAGTCAGAATATAAAGACTTCTGGAAAATGTGTGAGTACAACTGCTTTGGCTAAAAATTGAAGAGAGGATTCCCATATAAAAGTTAAACTTTTTAAGGAGGGGAATTGACAAATAAAGGGATAAAGACGTATAAGGATGAGTAGAAATTTGAAGGAGAAGATGATGGGAAGTGGTGAAAAAGTGACAAGTGAATTGCAGCTGTGTCTTTGTGTACTAATGAAATGAGTCAGACTGAAAGTTAACCAGGGGAAACTACCCAGATGCCCACTAACAGGAAGCTGGGTAAACAAGTTGTGGTGTATTCACACAATGGAGTGCGACTCAGAAACAGAAAGGAATGGACTCCTGATAATCCACAACACTGGATGAATCTCAGCAACATTATGAGGAGTATAAAAAGCCAGACACTAGAGAATACATACACATGGTCCCACAGGGGCTGGGGATGGAGCTCAGTAACAGAGTGCTTACCCAGCATCCCCAAGGCCCTGGGTTTGGTCCAGAGCACTGTGTGTGTGTGTGTGTGTGTGTGTGTGTGTGTGTGTGTGTGTGTGTGTATATACAAATATTGCATATATATGGTTCTATTTATATAAAGTATAAGACCAGGCACCAATACATAGTAATGTGATTCAGAACAAAGGTGGGGCCCATGAAGGATTACCCTGAGACATGAGGGATCTTCTCAAGTTAATTGGGTAATGGTAACATGAGTGTGTACATTTATCAAAGAATATAGAAGGGTACACATAATATTTGTGCCTTAGACTGGGCATGGTGGCGCTGCCTGTAATCCCAGGGACTCAGAATGTGGAGACAGAAGGATTACAAATTCGAGGCTAGAGGCAGCCTGTGAAATTTAGCAAGACCCTATCTCAAGATAAAATATTTAAACAGTCTGTAGGTGCAGCTCAGGAGTAGATATGCAAAGTATGTGTGAGGCCCCTGGGTTCACCTCTCCCACCCCGTACAGGAAAAAAAAGAAAAAAAAAGATCTGTGCCTTGAGCTGGGGGTGTAGCCCAGGGGTAGAGTGTTTGCCAGTGTGCACAAGGCCCTGGCTCCCATCCCCGGCACAGCAAGAGAGACAGAGACAGAGAGAGACAGAGAGGGGCAGAGGTCTATGCCATAGCTGAATTAAATTATACCTCACAAAACTGGTGAACCAACAGATCACTCACACTTTGAAAGAATCTGTTTGTCATTGCTTTAACCCGATTTGTTTAATGGTTTCCAACCAAAATGTTTGAAGTGAGGCTATCACTACTGCAGTGAAAATGAATCATCTACTGAGCAAAAACATCCTGAACTGATCTGCCCTTCCCCACCTCAGCTGCTCCCCCCTGACCTTGCCTGTGGACTCCCTGCTTGCAGGCCCGCCCTTCTAACCCTTTCTCTGCACAGCAGCTCTGTCAACCAGGTCATGACGTCCCCCCTGCTTAAGCCTTCAAAGGCTTTCCCAGCACATTTAGAAAGAATTGCAAGTTCTTTCCCTTGTCCTGCAAAGCCCTCCATGAATGGGTCCTGCCCTCCTCACCAGCCACTCTGCCACTTTTCCCCCAGCTCCAGCTATTCTGGCTTCTTTCAGCTCAAATGCACCCCGCTCTTTCCTGACTCTGGGAACTGATGGCCCAGGAGGCTCTTCCTGCCCCTGTTCAACTGATTAACTCTCACACATGCTGCAAAGACGATAGCTTGCTCTTTTCTCAGAGAGCCCTTACCAGCTTCTCCAGGCAGTTAGAGTCTTGTGTTATCTGTTGAAAAAAATCATTTGTTGATTTATTGATTTTGTTTCTACTAAATACATTAGTTATTAAACATTTCAATATACGATGTTATTAAAAATTGACCCCTTTTCTCCCTTCTGCTGTAAAAATATAGTGATTTGATTTAAGAAAATACTAAAACGATTTCTTCTCACTTTTCTAACAAGATTCTCAGAGACGACACTTTGTAAATCAGCAAGAGAGTAGGCTGAAGCCTCAGATTCACACAGTCTTCTACGTGAAAGTGTTGAGCTCTGGAATTTTCCCTCTCTACACCTGTCCTCTCCATATCCCGACATATGTACAGGTGAAACCACCCACGTAAAAACTATTACATAGTGCTGGTTTCCATCTGCTCTGTTTGTTGAAGTGACTGCAACTTACCTTTATCACTCTTGTCAGAAAAACACGTAAGCCTCAAGGTCCCCCATAACTTGGAGTCCCAAACCTAAGACACTTCTGACACTTAACGAGAGGTTTCCACAATCTACTCTCAGGACTTCGCGTACGGGGAAATGATGATAACCAGTCATTGTTCGCCTGGTGTGCCCGTCAGGCAGTCCTCTGCCATTAGCCACCTTTGCCTAGGTCACAGTAGAGCAGGAGAGTGCAGGGTGTACCAGATTCCCCGCCTACCTTGCTACTATTTTCTCTTCTTTACTGAAAGGTGACGCTGAGCCAGGTTCGACCCACCTCAGGCCAGCAACACGAACACTTCCTGTGCGGCTCTTCAGGCTCCTTTTCTGAGTCGGCATCTGCTCTCTGGCTTCAGCAGACACAGGTGGGTTCCACGGAGAAAAGCCAGGCCCCTAGGGGTCTTCTATTTCAGGTCGGCCAAACAAATGAACAGTGCACACCGTAACACTGTCAATTGCTTACCTTTTGAAAAGCTGAAAGTCTTTTTCTTGCAGTCCTGCAGCCTCTGCATTTAGGGGGCTTGCTTTATTAATCTTGTAGAAAACTCTCCTTGCATCCATTGAAACTTGCCAAACATGATTATGGTCCCACCTCCATCTTGCAAATGCTCTCTTCACATCCAGTTCCCCTGAGGTGGGATCAACTAGCAGGTGACAGACAGGACCATCAAACACCAAGCATGGACTCTCGCCACCCACAAAGCTACCCAGGATGTAACCTGTGATCTTGAATGCTCTTGTAATAGAGTCCGTGCCACATGATCACTCCAAACCACTCTAATGGAGAACGATAAGGCACCCGCACACAGACACCAGGTAACTTCGGCTTCACCACTGAGGGAACTTATCCGAGGAGAGAATTCCAGGTAAAACGGCCCATTAGAAGCACATGTGCCATGTTTTGACTGCGCTGCTGGGGCAGGAGATGTTGGCTTCATCAGGAGGAAAGCATTTGGGGAACAGAAGGCATCTGTTTTGGGGGAGTGGTACATGGAGGACTGGTTTCCACATCCCCTGTTAATGTCTTCCCTACCATCACACTGCTTGTGTGCAGAGCTTGTAGAAATGCTCCACAAAGGACCCATATGTAACATGCACTCCAGAGAAATTCAGTAGTCTGGCTCATCAGACTCTTCTGTCTTCAGAATTTGCTTTGCCCCAGTCTACTCAATGCAGAGCTCACGGTTGCCTAGAACCATGAGAGCATCTCTGGCTGCAGCGTAGCCCCTGGCCTTACTATTCATTCTTACAGCACATCACCTTATAGTCTTTCATGGAATGTAGCATGCTTTACACTTACATATTTATTTGCCTCTTCCCTTATTTATTGTATGTGTTCCCTATGAACTTGCTGTTTCTCCGGGGTCTGGCACTTGTTCATCAATAAATATTTGGGGAAAAGATGAATGAGACTTCCAGTCTAAGATGGCAGGTTAGAGACAACATCCATGTGACATGGTAAAATAAAGGAGTTAGAATAGGAAGGAAAGGACTCTTTTCCAAAAAAAGAAGGTCTGGAGAAGCCTGGAAACCACAGAGTACATTGTGTGATGGTCCCAGGTGGCAGAAAGGAGCGGAACAGTGAGAGAGACTGAGCAGGACACCTCTCCAGTCCTGGCTTCCCATGGGGGAGAAGAAACAGGACCCTCATCCAAACGGTGGTTAGTCTTCTTCTCTGGAGTGGCACTGAAGAAAGCCACTCACTAAGAAGAACCTCAAATAAAACAGGAAGTGATATCCACCCCTGTTGTTGTTAGGTGCCGTGGAGTCGTGTCTGACTCATAGCAAGCCTCATAGGGTTTTCAATGGCTGATTATTTTAGGATTGCTTCAGGAGTGGATTGCCACAACCTTCTCCCATTTTTGTGGTGCTGGTAATCGAACCCAGGACCTCAGATACTGCAGAGTGGCACTCTACCAACTGAGCTAAATCCCAGCCCAATATCCATCCCTAGAGATGCACAAATCACAAACCAGAAACACAAGAGACATGAAAAAGAAAGGGAACACATCTCTGAAAGACCATGATTCTTCAACTACTGAATGCAAAGGTATTGAAACAGTTGAAATGCCAGACAAAGAATTCAAAAGTCTGCCTGGAAAATTGATCAATGACTTTAAAGAGGACACAAGCAAGCAGATGAAGGAACTAAGGAAATCAGTAGAGGACCTAGGTCATAAAATCACAAATGCACATGACAAAGTCAGCAAAATGGATGAGAATATCAACAATGAAATTGAGATTTTGGAAAAGAAAAACCAAACAAAACTGTTGGAAATGAAGGACTCAATAAATCTCATCTAAAAATTCAGTGAAAGCAACACCAATAGAGTTGATGAGAGAGAAGATAGAATACTATAGATGGAAGACAAGGTTGAGGAAATACTTTATTCATATATTAACAAAGGGGAAATAAAGAACATGTCCACTATTTTCAAGAACTTTGATATATGACCAAGGGATGAAACCTAAGAATTCATGGGGTAGAAGGAGCTAATATAAAAACTAAAGGCATAGAAAACTTATTCAGTAAAATTATAGCAGGAAATTTCCCAAATCTGGGGAAAACAATGGACATCTAACCACAAAAGGCACTTAGAAAACCAAACAGACATGACAAGAAAAGGATCTCCCCACAACACATAATTAAAATGTTGAGATTACAGAACAAAGAAAAAATATTAAAAGCCGCAAGAGAAAGATACCAACTCACAAAGGAGAACCCGTAAAAATTACATCAGACCTCCAAGCACAAAATCTAAAATCTAGGAAAAGATACAATGATATATTTCAAGCATTCTGGTAGGTGTATCATGGTGATATTTCATTGTCATTTTAATTTGTGTTCCAATATGGTTAATGATATTGACAATATTTTTATTCACTTATTTTTTAATCTGTATTTCCCTTTCTTTACTGAAACATCTATGTGTTCTGCCATCTTTGTAATCATTTGCTTTTTCACTGTTGAAATTCATTTTTTTATGTTGTAATTGGACATTTTTAATGTACACCTTAATGTGTACATTAAGTGTGTGACATGCTTTTCATTGTGGCATTTACATATATGGATTTTGATGTACATTATTCATATAGGTTCCCCCTTACCCTCTTGTACTGTTGAATTTTGAAAGTTCTTTATATATTCTACATACTGCTCCTTTGTCAGATATGGGGCTTGCAAATGTTTTCTTTCAGTCTATAGTTAACCGTTGCACCTTCTCAGGCTGTTGCAGAGAGAAAAAAAATTCCATTTAATGAGGTCTAATTTATCAATTTTATCTTTTACAATTGCTCTTCTGGGATCACAAGTTAATTTATGTATAAAGTTGTAGGAAATATTATGGGATAGCTTCAGGGGATAAAGGGGAAGCATGATTGGGTTAGGGGCTTATTTAGGTTGCTTGGACCCCCTGTTATCTAATTGGCTATATCCAACCCTCATCTTTTCTCCTGATTGGTAATCAAGAATCTCCCCTTGATTGCCGAAGGAGTGACATCTGGTTTCACTCCTTATTTGATTGTCACTCCTAAATTGGTTTCACCTAGCCCCTCATGCCCCCACCTGATTGTCATCTTGAGGCAGTTAAGGCAGTACGCAAGGACTACATAAACAAAGCTCAGGCTGTATGTGCGGCTGCTGATGGTGATGCTGAAAGCTGCTGGCTGCTGGCTTCCTGCTGGGGGGTTGTTTGCTGCTGGTCTGCTCTGCCACACCATTGCAGACAGGGCACACTATCGCCAGTTTTTTGGCCACACCATCGCCAGATCAAGAGAGGACAGTGCCTGCCATTGCAGAGGCCATCCCATTGCCATCTGAGCCATGCCGTACCATCAGCGTGGAGGTCCAGCTCGCCAGACCAAGAGAGGCCTGCCTGCCATCACCACTGCATCGCCAGGCCAAGATGGAGATCATCAGAGACCAGTAGCTTTACATCTCTGGAATAAACCCCATTTGGTTATGATGTAAATTTATAATAAATTCCTGAATGATATTTGATAATTTCTAGTAGTTTTCACCTTTGCCAATGAGAGATAATGCAAAAAAGAAAAACTATAAAGCAATAACTTTGGTTTTGTTATCAGGGTAAATGTGACCTCATAAATAATTACAAAAACATTCCCTTCCTCTTCTCTGGAAGATATGTGGTTGTTTTAGGTGCCTGCGAGCCAGGTTTGACTCAGAGAGAGGCTCATACGGTTTTCAATGGCTGATTGTTTAGGGATTGCTTTGAGAGTGGATTGCCAGGTCCTTCTCCTGTTTTTTTGCAGTGCTGGGGATCAAACCAAGGATCTCAGAGAGTGCAGAGTGGCACTTTACCAACTGAGGTAAATGCCAGCCCTCTGGAAGATATGGTGGATAATTAGTGGCCGTTGTTTGTTAAACATTTGGTAAAATTCTCCAGTGAGACCATCTGGTCCAGGAGAGTCCTTTTTAGGGAATTTTAAAATTAGAAATTCAATTTCCTTCATAGTTACAGTACTATTCAAATTCTCTATTTCATATTGGTGAGTTTTAGTAGTTTGTGCTTTTCCAGGAATTGAATGTAAGTTCTCAAATTTGTGTGTGGAGTTGTTTGTAATATTCCTTTATATTCTTTTAATGGCTCTGTAGTGCACTCAGTTTCATTCCTATATTAGCAATTTCTCTCTCTCTCTCTCTCTCTCTCTCTCTCTCTCTGAATAACTTTATGTACCTTTTCAAAAAAAAAAAAAAACAAAAAACCAGGCTTTTATTCCACTGATTTTTTTCTGTATTTTTCTATTTTCAATTTCATTCTTTCTTTTTTTTTTTTTGTGGTACTGGGGGTTGAACCCAGGGCCTCGTGCTTGCATGCTTTGCAAATGCTGGACCACTGAGCTGCACCCTCAGCCCATTTTTTTTTTCTTTACATTTTTTGAGACAGGGGCTTGCTAAATTACCAGACTCCCTCTGGTCTCAAATTTACAATCCTCCTGCTTTCACCTCCCAAGCCCCAGGATTATAGGCGTGTGCCACCACACCCAGCCAATTTCATGATTTTTTTTTTTTTTTACCATACTAGGAATTGAACCCAGGGTCTCGTACCTACTAGTCAAGTGCTCTACTACTATGCTGCACTTCCGGCCCATTTTTAATTTTTTTTATTTTGATATAGGATCTAGCTAAATTTCACAGGCTGCTTTTGGCCTTGAATTTGTAATCCCTCTGTGTCACCCTCCCGAGTAGCTGGGATTACAGGTGTACACCTCAGCGCCTGGCCAATTTCATGACTTTCTGATCTTTATTATTTCCATTGTTCTCCTTGCTTTAGGTTAGGTTCGTTCTTTCTAGGGATCTTTAAGGTGAGAGTTTAGATTATTGATTTGACATTTTCTATACATTTCCCTTTAATTTTACTTTAGCTGGGCCCTACCAATTATAATACGTTATTTTTTCATTTGTATTCAATTCAGTGCATTTTTTATTTTCTTTGAGGCTTTTTCTTTGATCTGTGGATTATTCAGAAGTATGTTCTGTAGTTTTCAAATATTTGAAAATTTTCCTGTTTCTCTTATTAATTTCTAGTTACATCTCATTCTGGTCAGAGAATAAACTCTGAATGCTTTCAATTCTTTTAAATTTGAGGTTTGCTTTGCGGCCTAGAGTATGGTCTATGCCAGTACTATGTTGTATGGTTACGGGAAAACAATGGGCATTCTGCTGTTGTTGAGTGGAGTATTCTGTAAATGCTGATTGGATCCTTTTGGTTGATGGTATTATTGAGTTCAATGTCTTTGCTGATTTTCTGCTTGGTGGTTTTATTGGTTTTCTTTTTTTTAAAAGAGAAATGTTAATACCTCAACTACACTGTAGATTTGCCTATTTTTCCTTTCAGTTGTATAAGTTTTTTTGCCTTTAATTCCCTTAGGCCAACTGTCACCCAACTGTCAAATGTTTCATCTCTACTGTTTGGTACATTTACATTTAGAATTCTTAGTGGACTGGGTTTTTTTGTTTTGCGGTACTTAGGGGTTGAACCCAGGGCCTCACACATTCTTTGCAAGCACCCACTGAGCTGCATCCCTGTTGGGGAAAGCTAGACTTGAACCCATGACCCTTTGTGTTGTGTGTTGTGCAACTGGGTTCCCCAACACTGCACCCTGCAAAGAACTGAGGCCGGGGAACAGAGTGTTAAACCTGCCTCGTTTCACCACTCCTGAGTGTATTTACAAGGAAAGGGAAAAGGATGGGTGGTTGGGATGGAGAGGGGGAACAGGGAGGGAGGATGCCCAGCTGTTATCCCTGTCACTCGGGCAGGGACTCCTGGGTGTCGTTGCTTGTCTGATTTTGGAGTCTTCACCACTTTGGAGGCCCTGAGCCTCTCAGAGGCTTGCCTCTCAAAGCACTGGATCCGCTGGGGTAGAAGTGGCGAAGAAAAGGAGGAGGAGAAGCAGATCTGGTGGGCACAGGCAGGCAGGTGAAGGCGAGGATGGAAGTGGGCTGAAGGAAGGCTTAAGGTAGACGATGGGTAGGCTAAAGGCTAGGTGGATCAGGTGGATGTAGGCCTCTGGTTCTTAGGGGGCCAGAGGACAAGTGAGCAGATTCTAGGTGTAGGTTGAATGAGTGGTTAGGCTCAGGGGCCTGGGGCTTTTATTCCCTTAGGCCAACTATCATCCAACTGTCAAGGAATGACAGCTGGCCTATCAGGGAAAGGTTGTGGGTGGCAGAGGGCAAGGGTTTGACCAATCAAGGAAGCAGATGGGGCTCAGCCAATCAAGCCTCAGAGAAATCTGAGCTGGCCAGTGCCATTTTGGCTCACTTGATGGGAGGGAGGAGGAGTGAGGCACCCCAAGGTGGGGCAAAGGCCAACTGTCCTGAGGAATAGAGTTGGGTCCTCCAGGAGGGCCAAAAGGGCTCTAGGGATCTGCCATGTTGTGGTAACTTCTATCTCCCTAAGAACCCACAACACAACCCCAGTCCACTTTTTTTGCTTTTTTGTCTTGACACAGAGTCTCCTTATGTTATGCAGGCTACCTCTGGCCTCAAATTCATAATCCTCCTGCCTCAGCCTCCAAAGTCTCTGGGATTACAGGCGTGAACCACCATGCCTGGCCTAGTGTTTTATCATTATATTGTGGTCCTCCGTGTCTCTGGTGGGGCTGAGGGTTAGCTCAGTTGGTAGAGTGCCACTCTGTACTCCCTGAGGCCCTCAGTTTGGTCCCCAGCACCACAAAAGTGGGGAGAAGGACATGGCAATCCACTTCAGAAGTGATCCAGAAAAAACCAGCCATTGAAAACCATATTTGAGTGGCTATCAGTGAGACTTGACTCAATGACACCTAACAACAACAACAACAACAACAACAACAACAACAACAACAACAACAACAACATGTCTCCGGCAATTTTCTCTGCTTTATTGTTTCTGCCTTCTTACTGATGATCTGAGTATTTTAAAACTCTTTTGGTTTACCTATGGTTGCTTTTAGTGTATCTCTTTGTGCAGCCGTCTGTGGTTACTCTGGGAATTACATTATACATATGTAACATATCATGGTGTACTGATGTCATCATTTTACCAAAGCACGTGAAGTTTAGAAACTTTACCTTTCTGTTTGTCCCTTTTCATTCTCCCACTTATAACAATTGTCTTTTATGTGGTGCTAGGCAAGTGCTCTACCACTGAGCTACACCCAAAGCACCTATAACTGTCTCAAATAGTTTCCATGCCCATGACAACCAGTTCAAGGTAGTGGTATAGTTTTTGCTTCAACTGTAAAACATAATTAAGAAAATTCAAGAGAAGACAAAAATATTTATCCTGTTTTTGTGCATTCTGTTATTCTTCCTGATAATGACACTAATTTTATTGTTTCCTATCTGTTTATAGAAGTTCTTGTAAACATTCTTCCCTGCTGGCACCACATTCTTTTAGTTTATTTTCAGCTGAGAATGCCTTGATTTCACTTTCATTCTTTTTTTTTTTTGTGGTACTGGGGCTTGAACCCAGGGTCTCATGCTTGCATGCTTTGCAAGTGCTGGACAACTGAGCTGCACACACTGAGCCCATATTTTTACTTTTGTGAGACAGGATCTTGTTAAATTACGCAGACTGCCTCTGGTCTTGAACTTGCAATCCTCCTGCCTCCATCTCCTGAGCCACTTGGATTACAGGCGTGCACCACCACATGTGGCTTGATTTCATTTTCATTCTTGGAAGATATTTTTGAACTGAGAGCATCCTATTCTTGTGTGTATTAAAAGCCAGTTTGGTTCCTTAGATTGTTGGATGAAGTTCCTGATCCAACTGGTTGGGTTAGAAGGTTTTTTTTTTTCCTGTGCTAAGTACAATAGAATATGAGCTAATCTAATTTCAACAATTCAGAATTGTCTTTATGATATGTGCTTATTGGTGACACTGTTTCAGGCTTTCAGTGTCATTAAAAATATGCATTATGTCCCTTATTAGACTTACATACCTACTTTGCCCCAAAACTGCCAGGAACAGCATTCTTCAGGAAGAGAAGGATAAAGAATAAATTCTCCAGCTTGGCATAGTGTAAAATCTAAGAAACAAGGCGGGGCGGGGGTTGTATTACTGTGCCTGTTGAAGGATTTTTTTATGTCCTCTAGCTCAGCCCTGGTCTTATCAGGAGAGGTCATCAGTAGCATTAAAAGGAGGAAGGAGGTCCAGTCACAGGAAGGCTCCCAGAATTCTTACCGCTGAGATAGTCAACTTCCTAGTGGGGATTCCAAGAGTGTCTGATTGTCTTTTGTTATGATAACAGCTCCAGCTTTTTAAAGCATTCAATTCTTTTTTTTATTAATGGTTTTCATTATCACCTGCAAACATATCATTGTACATTGTTCATATTCACATTCATTACCCTGTCATGTTCCCTTCTTTCCTCCCCTCAAATAGTCCCCCTTCTGCTTCCATGTCATATATGTGTGTGTATATATATGTATATATACACCTAGATTCTGCATAGGAGAGAGAACGTGTGATATTTGTCTTCCTTTCCCTCCAATTTCCTTTTCATATTGCCCCTGCCCCCCCTTTAGTCCTCTTTCTCAATCCAAATAGTCCCCTTCTGCTCTCATCACACAGACACACACACACAGACACACACACACACACACACACACACACACACACACACTCACCCTATTCTATCAGAGGCAGTGAGTCCTCAATTTAGTGTGTGCAGCAGTCTCCTGGTGAGCTTGTTAAACTTGCACCCAGGGTTATATTGCTCTGGAGGTTCTGCTTTCTGTACTTTCAGAAACACTGTACTAGTTTGGGGTGTAATGAGAAAGATAATTCCTTTACACTGAGTAAGTGATTGAACCCATTTCAAGGATCTAAAGAGAATATATTACGAAGGTATTCCATGTGAATGAGGCTCTTATGCCATCAAAGTAACTGTGGCCCTTGAGACCCACTACATCACAGATTCTGTGGCTCAAAATTTGTTGGACAAATGAGTCCTCATCTAGAGGATCCAAACTCCCAAGACAGATTTTTCCCCCTGAACATTCTTGGTCAAAAGCTCAATAACCTTGCAAGTCCATGTACCTTTGAGTCCCCATTATTAGCCTTCAAACTGAAGGACCTCTGCTGGAGCCATGCTCTGTAAAGGCAGCCACAGCCTAGTCCCTCAGTTTTATGTAATTCCAGTAGTCCCTCAGTATATGTAATTCCACTTGTGACCCCATGACTTCCTCTGGCAAACCCTCTTGCTGTAGCTTTCCAAGTGGTTTTCCTATGAGAAAAATACACTGTGACAGAGTGGGCTATGTGTTTCTATTGAACACTCACCGAGTTCATGTTATGTGCCAGGTATTGTCCTAAGCATCCTGCATATATCAGTTCCTTTAACCCTCCCTCAGCATTAGGAGCCCAGTATTAATGCTACCCAATGAGGCAGATGAGACTTTTCAGGCTTAGGGAGATTGGACTGAGTTAGCCAAGGTGATATTGATAACGCCTAAAAGAAGTAGGTGTTACTGGACCCAGGTCCAGGTTGTGGCTGCAGAACAGGCCAATGAAGTCATGGTACAAGGTGTTGCAGCAAGGAGCTCTATTTGAGAAAATTAGCTGAGGTAGAGAATGGAGGATGCTTCTTCCTTGGGCTCAGTGAGGAGTTTTTTAAGGAGAAGTTTAAGGAAGTTGGCGCAAAGGGGTATGAATAAAATCAAGAAATTACTTTTGAACTACAGGCCACAGGCATCATAGGGTCAGCTATCTCCATTGCATGCCTTCTGTACTTCCTGAGGTTTCTGTAACTTAAAACAATTTCTCGTTATTATAGCTAGCCATCTTAACCTATACATTAACAATCCACATGCTTCTTGCCATCTATGTGCAAGAATGCAGGTTGTTTAAAGGCTATTTTCTGTTCCCATTGTGTTCTGTGACATTTCTGGCAAGCTATGCTCAGTTGGTAGAGCGCTACGCTGCAGTCTCTGAGGTCCCGAGTTCAATTCCCAGCACCACAAAAATGGGAGAAGGGCCTGGCAATCCACTCCCAAAGCAATCCCGAAATGGTCAGCCATTGAAAACCCCATGAGGGTCATTATGAGTCGGACACCGACTCGATGGCACCTAACAACAATTGAATTTTAGCAAGCTTCTATCTTCTAAGACTAACAGACATTTGCAGTAGGGAATTAATGCTGCTAAATGGTGGTGGAGGTTAGAATTCATAGTGTCTTGCACTTAAAAACTCTAAACATCATCAAAATGTTCCCATCACAATATCTGAGGTCACACAGATGGCCACAAAATGCCTCGACAGGTCTCAGGTCTCAGGACCTGGATGTGCTTGTATGCTATAAGTTCTCTCTCTCTCTCTCTCTCTCTCTCTCTCTCTCCCGCCCTCCCTTCTTTTGCTGACAGAGTGAATATCTGGTACAGAATCCTAACAGGGAGGAGGTGCTCAATTAAAGTTTATTGCTGGTCAGGACTTCTTCCTAGGAATCTTCTAGTTCCCGCAGCCTAGGCATCTAACCATAGATGGAGGCCATGCAGGAACTGTACGATTTTGCTGTGGACTCGTCCGTTACTCTATTTCATCCTGACAGCTGGGCAGCTCTCCCGTGGCTGATCCAAAATCTTCCACCATGTCTACTAGGGAAGTGGTGTAGCTCAATGGCAGTGCACTTGCCTACCAGGTATGAGGACCTGGGTTCCACCCGCAGCACTGCAAAAAATATGTACTAAAATAAATGAAATAAAAATAAAAGGGGAATGAAGGAATAGGGAGGGGCCTAAGAGGGGCCCAATAGAGTCAGAGAAAAGAAAAAGTACAAAAGGCAGTCATTGTTAATGTGGTTAGGCAGCCTTGTCTGCTAACTGGCGGTTTTGGAAGTTAGCATTCTATCCTGCCATAGAACCTAGGGAACAGGTAGTTGGGCGTGGTGATGTGTGCTGAAATACCAGTGCTCCAGAGGCTGAGGCAGGAGGATCTGCATATGTTTGAGAGCAGCCTGGTCTACATAGTGAGGTCCAGGCCAACAGGAACTATACCGTGAGACCTTATTTCAAACAAAAACAAAAACAAAAACAAAGCAAACAAGGAAAAGAAAAGAAAGAAGTAAAAAGAAACTGGAGAGCAGATTCACTGTCTTTGCTGGTAATTACACTTCACAGGAGGCACTTTCAGGCCCTTGAGAAAGGCACTCCTGAGCCTTAGGAGATATGTACACACCACAAAAGGATAGAGGAGGGTTCACAGTTGTAAGTCCTTTGTTGTCAGTGCTCTAAGAAGTGGGGATGGGGCCTTAGCCTCAAGTATTCTTTAGAACAAACAGTAAATTCTGCCTTGACTTTTCTCAGGAAGGCACTTTAAGCAGGGTAAGAGTCATAGCAGGAATGTCCCTTTGAACTGTTAGAAACTATCTTAGTGCTCAAGACTTTTAATGTAGGAAGGAGATGGATGAAATCATTTTTCTTAAGAGACTATAGTTTTTCTAGGTCGAGGATAAAACCTAGTGAAGAAAGTTCAGAGACATCCGACTATTTAGTCGGGCAAGAATTATTTTGACATGCTAGGGATCAAACCTAGAGTCTCACACATGCCAGGCAAGCTCTCTGCCCCTGAACCTCACCCCTAGTGAAAGGGGTAATCTTTGTTAGTGTTATGGGTGGTTTGTCTGGCCCTCAAGCCAGGTTTTCTCAAGTGCGTAGTATTGCTTTTGATTTCCACAGGGAGGCAGTGTCACTGCAAGAGCTGTGTCACCCCTGGAGTTAGTGAGGTTGTTGTTAGGTGACGTCGAGTTGGTGTCCAACTCATAGCGACCCTCTGTGCAACAGGGGAAACACTATTGTCAGTGCTTCTCTGCTGTTCATAGGGTTTTCAATGCCAGATTGATTTTGGGGAGTGGGTTGCTGGGTCCTTCTCCCAAGCCTGCAGCACCTGGTGTTCCCAGGCGGTCTCCCATCCAAGTACTAACCAGGCCCAACCCTGCTTAGCTTCCAAGATCTGATGGGATTGGATGCCATAGTGGTAAGGCTGCAGGCAGGAGTTAATGAATGGTGGGTTTCTCATCCTGGCGCTGCTGCCTGATAGTCATTTGAGCAAGTTACTATTTCTCCTTGGGCCTCATTTCTGTTGTTGGTAAAATGGCAGTGGTGGAATCTCCTTCTGGGGTTGTTTTGAAGGATAGCAGGATGTACAATTGAGTTTTGTTCGTTTATTCGGTTCTTGGTTTTGGTTTTTTGAGACAGAGTCTCACTAGGTAGCCCAGGCTGGCCTTGAACTCACAATCCACCTGTCCCAACCTCCTAAGTAATGGGATTACAAGCATGTGGCACCACATCCTGCTGCAATTATGGTTTTCATCACACTGCTGGCACACACTTGGTACTTAAGCTGTCAGGAGCTGTTATCAAGGTCAACAGGCTGGTCTCTGCAGAGCTGAATCTTAGTTAATCATGAACTTGGGAAAACAGTTTGCAGTGAGGCTTTGAGGTCACTGTCCCCAGGGCATCAAGTTAGCTTATCTGGTAGTGAGGAACAGGGATACCTGGAAAAGGCAGAGGAAAGAAAGGGCATCAGTCCATCAGAAGAAAGTGGAATGAAAGGGGGAAGATACATGCTGGCACGAGCCCTTCCCCCACAGCCTCCACATACAATCACATACACGGATTTCCATGCATCGACACAGCATAAAAAACAAAGAAACAGCCTCGAGTTTGAACTACCCCCTTCTCTTGATGGGGCCACGGGGATAGACTAGATTCCGTCACAGGTTTGCACTCAGATTCCTGTAATGAGGTCCTTTCTGTTGGGCCTGTGGGGATGATGAGTGATGGCAGATTGAGGCTGAGATCACAAGTCATGGGCTGGGACCAGAAGTGCTTTTCTAATGCCCTTTGCCTTGGGAAACAGTGTGAAAGTCACTGCGTTTCCAACTGAGGCCTTGGATACTGAGAGAAGCTTAGGCCCCAGGCTCCATTAGCTCCCAGGCCTCAGCTCCCAAAGAGACTGTCCATCCACAAAGGGAGTGATGAGGATCAGCTCTCTGGGCAGGTGGGGGGAAAGCGGCTTTGGAATCGCCTCACTGACAACCAGTAGGATGGAGCATAGCTGCTAGGAAGACAGAATTTCTAAGTCAATGGAAAAAGACCTCAGAAATAGTGGTTTGGGAAGGCAGACTGTCTCTTATCCTTTTTCTGTTTGACACAGTGTCTCCTCCGGTACACCAGGCTGCTCTCAAATTCACAATCCATTTACCTCAGCCTCCAGAGTGACTGGGTTACAGCTGTGTGCCACCACACCCAACTATAGAATCCCTGTTAAAATTCATCTTTAAATGTTGACATCATTGTAAGATGGCATGCTGTTGAAATAAGTAGATTCCCATTTTCTCTTTAGTTATTTTCTCCAATTTTCAACTTCTTGCAAAATAAGAGGAAAATATTGCAAGCAGGATACTGACATTGGTACAGCCCAGATACGGACCAATTTTTTATCACAAGAATTCTTCTGCCTAAGGCCATACCACCATGGCATCTGATCCCGTCAGATCTCGCAAGCTAAGCAGGGTTGGGTCTGGTTAGTCCTTGAATGGGAGACCGCCTGGGAACACCAGGTGCTGTAGGCTTGGGAGAAGGACCTGGCAGCCCACTCTTGAAACAATCAGCTGCTGAAAGCCCTATGAATAACAGAAGCACCAGAATAGTGCCAGGCATAGCACAGTGTCAAGGAGTGTTTTGTTGTACATAGGGTTGCTGCGAGTTGGACGTGACTTCTAAAGGCAAGGATCCCTCCTGTTCTTTTATAGTTTCCTTCACAGCCCTCCCTTCCACCTCCTCGCATTCCCACATCTCTTTCTCCTGGCAACCATTAGTCTCATCTCCATGGCTATTGTTTCATCATTTAGAGAAGGTTTTGTTGTTAGTTTTTGTGGTGCTGGGGATGAAGAATATTTTATAAATGGAATCATACACTATAACTTTTTGCAATTGGTGTTTTTTTTTTTTCAGTACTGGAAGTTGAACCCAAGGCCTCGCACTTGCATGCTTTGCAAGTGCTGTGCCACTGAGTTGCACCCCCAGCCCATTTTATTTTTTTACTTTTTGAGACAGGGTCTTGCTAAATTATGCAGACTGCTTCTGGTTTTGAATTTATGATCCTCCTGCCTCTGCCTCCCTAGTCACTTGGATTACAGGTATATGCCACTATGCCCGGTGGTACATTTTATTTTATTTGACTTAGATTCATTCTGTAAAGATTCATCCAATTTCTCATGTGGAACAATATTTCTCCCTTGTATTGCTGAATAGTATTCTGTGGTATAGATATACCACCATTTATTCTCCCCTTGAACAATAGGTGTTTTTAATTGTGTGGCTATTACCAATAAGCTGGTGTGAACATTTAACTGCTTATGGAATTATTTTGTGACAATGCTTCAGAATACTTATCAGAGAATTCTGACATGTAATTCACTTAGGAGTTAGTTGGTTTTCATTTCTCATTGAAGTTGTGACCTTCTTGGTTCTTTGCATGAAGGATGATCTTCCGTTGTATCTTGGATATTTTGGTGTCGTGTTAGGAGACACTGGACTCTGGAGTTTTCATTTTGGCAGCCAGTCCTTTGTTTGGGTTTGGCATGGAAGTCCTGGCTGGCTGATGTGAGCTGTGCCTCTAAGGCCAGTGTAATTTTCAGAGTCAATAGGGTGCTATTTGGATATGCTTGGTTTAACTTACTACTGCTAGAGCTTCCACTTACACATGCAGTTGCTGCCTGAAGGAGTGGAGAGAGCTTCTCAGGCAGGTCACCATATGTTTTGGGGTGGGGTAGCAATTCCACTGCCTTCAGAAAGAGGCAGCCTTCCAATCTAGGGAGCTTCAGGAGGCAGGAATCCCCTGCCGAGGGGGGATAAGGCACGCTTCCCAGGCTTGACTTTTGCTGTGGCCTGATTCACTTTGCTGGTGCCTCCCAGCAGCAAGTGCCTCTGGGTAGAAAAGCAGTTTCAGGGCTGCAGAGAAGCGGAGGATGTCCCATGCCAGCCGCTTTGTAGTGTGGAATCCCCCTCTCTGCTGCCTCTTGGCCATAGGATGCCTGCATGGAGGTAAGGAGTCTCGGATGTGATGGGGAAAGAAAGCACTTCTAGGCTAATGCTTATTGTGCAGCATCTCCTTTGCTAGTTGCAAGGTGCCTGGGGCAGAAATGGTGGGGGGGGGAAGACCTGCAACCTGCTGGCGAGTGTAGTCCTTGTCTGTGCAGTGGCAGGGCTGGCTCATGGCTGGAGGCTTGGAGCTAAGCAGATAGGAGGGAAAGTCGGCTGCTTTCCCTTTGCTGTGACTCTCATCATTCTGGAGATGATGACACCTCAATTGCCTTTTCTTTCTATCAAGTTTCGTCCTAAGGAGCAGAGACTGGGTCTTGGGGACTGGATACTGTGGTATAACCATCCAAGGGATGTAAGGAATTGGGACGCTGTTTTCACTGTGCTCTCTCCTGCCTTCAGCACTAGCTGCTCCCTGCCTTTCTCTCATTCCTCCTGAATGGACTGAAGAAGGGAAGAATTTGCCATCTCAACATATACTACTTTGGCATGTTGACTCTTTTCAGTTAAAGGTATTTGAATAACAGGAGGTACAAGAAATTCCTTCTGATCATTCCACTGTCACTTAAACGCAGGAGGTGAGATTCCCATGTAAGAGAGATCCTCCCTATACTAGAAGGAAGATAACCCTGTTATTATCAAGGACCAGAAGTTGGGACTAAAGGAATTCTGTCTAGACTTACTAAATAATTTGCATATTCTAGCTTCCACACAACTTGATTACTTTTCCACTACTTGATTACTACTCACTACTCTTTTCATTGAATATGTAAGTGTTGGGTCTTTATTCCCTCAGGAGTGCTTCCACATCATGTAAAATGTGTATGAACTAACTTTGTGTGCTTTCCTCCAGTAGATCTGCCCAGGCCCATTTAATTGTCAGGATCAGTTGAAAAATCCTATAAAGCAGAGGTAAAATGTTGCCTTCCCTACAGGATCACAGAGGACAAGGAGATGACACAGCCTTCAGGTGATGTGAAATTCCCATGATCTCGTCTCAGCGCCTCCCTCCTCCACGTGTTCCCTTGCAGGGGTCTTTTCTGTCACTTGCAGAGTCTTTTCTCTGTCACTCACATGCCTCCCCTGCCTTCATTTGGCTCCTCCTCACTTCACTTGTAGACCTACTATTCTCCTCCCCCTGCGAGTTGTTCTCGGCAACCCCTGTTTTTTGCTCCTTTCTCATATGACGCTTCTGTAGAACTGTTCTTGATAAATTTGGGGATGAAGACAATCATGAGCCCTTAAAGGACAGAACTATGTCCAACTTCCAAGAAGAGTAAATATCAGGATCCTAAAGTAAACCAAGCAGTCAATTCGTAGAATTTTCTGGAAACATCAGGCAAAAGCACTCTCTTCCTAGTCCCAGAGACTGACCAAAGAAATGACTGATTCCAAGGTGGATGAAGGGTTTATATAAGATGAGCCTGGTGTGGCAATAAACACACACATACACACATGATGATGGAGGTATAATGTCAAAGGAGCATAGGAACCCACTAAAAGCTGAAAGTAGTCATAAACTGGATTGCTTGCTTATGTGAGTCTGCAAATCTTACATAGCCCCTCCATTCAGTTTAGGGTGATTTCCTGTGCTTTGCAATAGAGTCCCAACTCATCAGAGACCAGCTCCTTGTAGTCAGGGATATAACCAGCAATAGAGATTTGCACTCCAGTGTTGGTTAGTGAAGACTCTCTTTCCTTGAGTGGAAGTCAATTATTCTTTCTTTGGTAGCAAAGCAGAGATGGAGATTGCCTGTGATAGTGACTAACAATTGCTGTTGTGCAGGGTGTGTAGATGCTGACCACCACCACCACCAGGACTTTCTCTTCTCTTGCTAGGGCATTTCACCTCCTTTGCCCTCTGAGCATAATCTTGCATTGGAGTTGGTGTCTCTTGTGCTTCACCTTTTGCTGCTTTGAGTCCTGTGGTGATTAACATTAATTGTCAACTTGACTGGATTGAGAAAGGCCTAGGAGATTAGTAAAGCACATCTTCAGGGGTGTCTGTGATGATTACATCATGAGGACTCTGACTTAATCAATGTATTATACTCTTGATGGATTCATAATATGATGGCATTCTTGGGATGTGGAGAAAGGTAGGAAGTGGGGTCTAGCTGGAGGAAGTAGGTCACAAGAGATATGTCCTTGGAGACAATACCTGCCCTGGCCTTTTCCTGTATTCTCTTTTTTACCTGCTTCTGGGCCACTATGATATGAACTGCACTACTCCACCACATCCTTTCTGCCATGATGGACTGACACCTCTGAAATCATGAGCCAAAATAAATCTTTCTTCTCTTATGTCGTTCCTGCAAGATACTTTGTTTACAGAGACACAGAAGGAAGTAACTAACACATGTGACATCACAGGATCCTAAGGATCCTCTCTGACAGATGTAGGGAATCTAAACTGGCACTTCCCGGACTCACTGTTCACGGAAAGCAGTGTGGGATTGAGATACTCCATAAGTGGCCCTGAGACATATGTCTTGGCATGGACTGTGTGTTTTTAGATAAAGTTGTAAATTATACCAGTTTCAGGGGGAAACCTATACCTCAAGACCAAAATGAAGCTGTGTGCAGTTATTGAGTCAGATTCACAGTAACACCCTGCATGTCACTGCTCCTGTATGCTTACCTAACCCCACACTGAGAACAGCATCCTAGGGAATCCTTAAGGGGACACATACAAAAGACACTATGCTGTTTGTCAGCATAAGTGAGGGCAACTTAATTTGCGGGACATATGGGTTTTGCTATAACTATTTACCTTTGATATTATGGAGCTAAAGCACCCATGGACAATAAGAAAATGAATAATGTGATCATGTTATATAAATTGATTTATAAAACAAGCAACAGCAATAGGGAGTGATGACCAATGAGTTCTTTATTTTTATTTTTATTTTAAAATTTTTTGCAGTACTTGGGGGCTGAACCCAGAGCCTCGCATATACTTTGCCAGTGCTCTACCACTGGCCTGCTCCCCCAGCCCATTTCTTATTTTTTGTTTTGAGTCAGAGTCTCACTGAGTTATGCAAATTGCCTATGGTCTCCAACTCGCAATTCTCCTGCCTCCCCCTTCTGAGTCTCTGGGATTACAGGTGTGCACCACTGCAACCCGATTATTTCTCTAATTGTACGTATTTATGGGACACAGAGTGATAATTCTGTTCATATAAACAATGTGTGATGATTAAATCAGGATTGTTAACACTTCCATCTCCTTAAACATTTTACAAATAAAAGGAAAAATTATTTTGATTTACATGTGATGATATTTGTGCATATTTGTGAGATATAGTATGTTTTTTCTTGGACAAAATATAGTGACATTCACTATAAGATTTTCATAAAATTGCAGGAGATCCCGGGTTTTTAAAGGAGGATAAAAACATAAAATTGGTTGGTGGTGATGCTTGCATAATGCAGTGAATATACTAAAAACCATTACATTGAATACTCAAAATGGAAGAATTGCATATTGCATGATTTAAGTCTCAAAGAGCTACTTGTTTGTTTGTTTGTTTATTTATGGAACTTAGAAGTCATGCATGCTTTGCAAGTGCTCTACCACTGAGCCACACATCCAGTCCATTTTTTACTCTTTTACTTGAGACAGGGTCTTGCTAAGTTACACAGGCTACCTCTGGCCTTGAACTTGCAATCCTCCTGTCTAGGCATCCCAATTCACTAGGACTATAGGCCTGCACCACCATATCTGGCTAAAAGTGCTCTTTAAAATAAAACAAGGAACTGGCCAGATTCAGAATGCAGGCCCACAGTTTGCCAGTCCCTGCTCAAGATCACTGTCTTACTTCTCTTTGTTTAGAGCATCCGATCCAAAATGAGCTGAGATGTGTCTGATATCAGCACATCTGCACCCATTTCCAGCATGCGCATCTGAAACACTGCCTCAGAGCCCTGGAGCCACAGAGACTCGTGGTGGCAGGTCCCTGAATTTTCATGCCTTTTCTTTCCCATCTGGAAAAAAAAAAAACTCATTTGTAGCTCAGACTGAAACTTCCTGCTGCCTGAGTCCTGTGCCATTTAGGAAGGGCAGTGTGACACTGTGATGAGTTTGAGACAATCAAGGGCCCTGCCTTCTAAATTATGGCAAAGAGTTTCAGAGTCAACACATCCCTGAGGCAAAAGCTCAAATTCTCTCTCTGCTGGGCCTGCCCTAAGAAAGCAAATGGATGCTGGGGTCTGCTATTCACAATGATGAAGGAAAACTTATCTGCCCCCACAATTGCTGTACCCCAGGAGTTGAGGTGATTCCCTCAGTCCAGGCACTTATATGTCAAACAGTGGCTGGGCCTGAATCACACCTGACCAGGCTGACGGTGTCCACTGCTGAATCCAGAGAACACCCTTCCACACCAGCCATGTTGTAGAATTCAGTGGGGGTGGGTGGGATGCATGGCATGTGCACCTCCACATCCAAGGATGGCCTCTTCTGTGACCTCACAGGGAGGCAGGACTGCTTAGGAGTGACAAATTTCACAGGAACCTGGAGCTGCACAGCCCCCAGTGGCCCTTCCTCTCTTATGAGATACCTCTGCTAAGGTCAGGAAGCCCAGCAGGCAGAAACAGAAGCCATGATTCCATTGCAGCCTGGACTTTAGCCCTTTGTGTTCAAGGTGATAACCCCAGCAGCTGTCACCCTGGAGGCAACCACATGTTGTGGAGTGCACCGGCGAGTGAATGCAAAGGGTCTGCAGGATGGGCACCCCAGCGTGGGAAACTGACCCGTAGAGGTGAAGTTGTTGCTGTTGTTGCTGTTGCTGTTGTTGTTGTTGTTGTTGGGTGCTGTCGAGTCGGTATCCTACTCATAGCGACTCTCATAGGGTTTTCAATGGCTGTTTCAGGATTGCCTTGGGAGTGGATTGCCAGGTCCTTCTCCCATTTTTGCAGTGCTGGGAATTGAACTTGGGACCTCAGAGACTGCAATGCAGTGCCCTACCAACTGAGCTAAATCCCAGCCCTTGAGGTGAAGTAGTTGCTGCCAACTTTTCTGAGTACTCAGCTGAGTTTCTGCTGCGCTGGGTCACATTCACTTTCACATCAAGTACTGTTCCTCGAGCTTCCATTCCCATTCAACACCTACCTCAGAGGGACTTGCTATTCCCATTGATGTGATGAAGGTAAGGTAAGGTGTCTCCTGGCTGCTGTGTGATGCTCCGCATGCTCAGTTCTCTCTGACCTTGGGTGGCTGGTTCTCTCCATCTCTGTTCCTCTGGTTTGTCTACTCCTTGCTCTCCTGCTGCTTCTTCAGCCTCAGCAACTCCTTCTTCTCATCACAGCCCTGATTTGATCCTGCATGGCCAGTCAGTCGTTACGGGCACAGGAGTATTCAGATGCCCCTCCCCTTTCTATCCCATAGCCTGGCCTGCACCTCTGAGGACAAGAGTGGGGACTATATTTTGATGCTGTGGAATCAGAGCATGGATAGCAAGAGGCACAGGAACAGAGAAGAGAGTGGAAAGGACTCAGAACTTAAACTGTTCTGCATAATAAGGATCTGGAAGAGACTAGACTAAGTGAACACTGAATAAGAGTCCCTGAGGTGTAGGGATGGGATCAAGAAGGAGGTGGAGAAATGCTCGACAGATTGGCAAATTGTTGAAAAATAAGGAGAAGAGGAAGCCTGTGGAGATTTATAAAGTCATCTGAATTTTTATTTATTTATTTCTTTACTTGGCAGTACTGGGGGTTGAACCCAGGGCCTAATGCCTGCATGCTTTGCAAGTGCTGGACCACTGAGCTGTGCCCCTAGCCCTTTTTTTTTTTTTTTTTTTTTTTTACTTTTTAAGACAGGGTCTCGCTAAGTTATGCAGACTGCCTCTGGTCTTGAACTTGGTGATCCTCCTGCCTTCGCCTTAAGAGCCACTGGGATTATAGGCGTGCACCACCACGCCTGGCTCCTCAACTTTATTTTTGAGACAGGGTCTTGATAAGCACTGTCCTGGGAGGTTGTGGAACTTTGGGAGGCAAGTCTACCTTGGCAGATGTGAGTCAATGGGGGCAGGCCTTTGGAGGAGTTTTATCCTGTACCTGTGGCTCTGCTCTCTCTGCTTCCTGCTCACGAGATGTAAGATCGATAGCCGTGGGCCCAATCTCCTGCCGCTGCCACGTCTGCCACACTGTGATTAGGACTGATCTACTAACTGTGAGACCTCAATAAATCTCTTTACTCCAGTGAAGGCCACCTACAGTGAAGACAGCTAATCCAGAGAGGAACATGATGGATGTCAGTCCAAAATGGCTAGTGTAAAGCCCCTTTTTTGTCATTGTATTGCTGTTTGAACCCACAGATACATGTGCGCTTTGAAGCACTCTAACCCTGAGCTCCACTTCAGCTCCTTTTGAAAATTTTTTTTTAAAAATTTTGAGTCAGTATCTCTCAGTTTGCTGCCTCCGGCATCAAACTTGCTATCCTTAGACAGTAGCATCTTTGGAACTGAATGGCCAAGTCCTACACAGCTAGATACACCCATTTTTCCGATTAATGGTGAGAGAGATTTGATCCACAGTGTGATCTCATCATCTCCCCTGACTCTGAGAACTCAGCATGGAACGTCAGGATCCATAGAATCACTTGTACAGTGTAACTCAAGAAGGCATTTTCAAAAAACACACATCACGCTAAAAGCAGTTAAAATGCAGATCATTCTAATGGGTCAAAAGTGGGAGGAGTAGGTTGTTCTAATTCTTTTTAAAAATAGTTTCATGTAGAAATAAGTATGTAAGCCACATGATTTTGTGGCGAGAGCTAGTCTATCCTGGAGGTGCTCAATGTCAGCATCCACATCCACTTGGACAGGTCCACATCATTTCTGGACTTGCCCAGCTGTCTACTGTTTAAATAGATCACTATGTTATTTGAGGCTCCTCGGGGTTTGAACTGTTGTGATTTCCCCTCCAGGCTCTCCTCAGATGGGCTGGGACTAGCCTCAGACTGTTCTTTATCCATGACTGGTGGACTCCACCAACAGCCTCAGGAGGACAGCACAACTCAGAAAGCCTGAAAAAGATGATGAAATACATGTTATCAGGAGACCAAAGCAGCCTCTTCCTCACTGTCACCACCCTTTAACACACACATGTGCACACACACGTGCGCACGCTACTAGTAATGGTCAAAGAGGAGTGATTTGGGTCCTCGTCTGACTGCAGTGCCAGTGTCCCGATTTCATTCATTCTGTCATATACACAAGTTTGTTTCTGGAATCTCTTCTCTGGTCCAATGACACCTTTTCATTTCTTCTTTCGATTAGTAAATGATTGGGTCCTCACCAATTTTTCTAGACTGAGAGATAAAGGAACCTTTATCCTATGTCGTATCTGCTAGATCTCTTGGCTATTCTCCCCTTTATTCCAAATTGTAAAAGGCAAGACTTTGTCTGCCTTGCTCCCTGAATTTGTCAAGGACAGAGATAGAAATAAACCCTTATCGAGCATAGAGGTTCACAGCCATAGTCCCGGAAGTTAGGAGACTGTCCTAACTTTACCGTGTCTGTCTCCCCTTCTTTGAGGCCCAGAGCCTGATTGGGTAATTCCCAGGGGAGTCATGATGATGCACACTGAGCCTCAGAACCTGGGAACCACAGGTCTTGGTAGGGTCCAATCACTGACTGCCCCTACCTCTGCTATTCCTGGTTCAGCGCAGACTATGGTGAGTGAGAGGTGGATTGAGAGTTTCATAGCAGGTTGGGTTACATAGTGATCCACTGTCAAAAAAAAGAAAGAAGGAAAGAAAGGAAAGAAAAAAAAGAAAGAAAAGAAAAGAAAGAAAGGAAAGGAAGAAAGGAAGGAAGGAAGGAAAGAGAAAAAGCAAGAAAAAAAGAAATGTCTGTATTTGGAGGTGCTAGCTCTGTGGAAGTGGCACACTGGGGGTGGGCCTTTGGAAGTTTCCTGTGAGCCCTCAGATCCAGTAAATCTCTCTACTCCTAATCCTCCATGCCTTGAGGTCCTCACATACTAGACCTGCCACAAGCTGAACCACCCTTTATGTCCTGAAACCACATTTTCTTGCCGCTAGGGACTGAATTCCACTAAACCATGAGCCCAAATAACTCTTTCTTTCCCGTGTTTCTTCCTGTAGAGGATTTTGCCACAGTAACAGAAGTTGACTCACAAAGGGTCCTAGGAGAGACAAAAATACTTGTCCAAAGGAACACAGAGCTGAGTTAAGATGTGAGAAATCCTGTTTCTACAAGCTGAGCTCACACCCAATTCCCTAGAGAACATCTCTCTATCAGCTTGAACACATAACTGCTATTCTCCCTCTGCCAGGACCCAGCAGGGTTGGGCTTCATCAGGCAGGTAAGTTTGGTGACGGCATGTGATCTAGTTAGGGTAAGTGATACCATGTTATCTAGTTGTGTCAGGGTGTTTTTACCTGCAAGACCCCTGTTTCTCTCCAGTGGAGATGCTGAAGGCCAGACAAGGAGAGAGAGGCAATGCTTCCTGTCACCGTGTCTGTCTCCCCTTCTCTGAGGCCCAGAGCCTGATTGGGTAATTCCCAGGGGAGTCATGATGATGCACAATGAACCTCAGAACCTTGGAACCACAGGCCTTGGTAGGGTCTAATCACTGACCACCTCTACCTCTGCTATCCTGGTTCAGGGTAGACTATGGTGAGTGGGAGGTGTCATTAGACTAGAGGGAACACATATTATCCAGCCATGGGTCCGGTGTGTATATCTGACATCTGGATAGCACGCTCAGTGAGTCTGGGCTCAGAGCTTTTCCCTGGCTTGGGCAGCATTTCCCCATGAAAATTTTTGAGTGTGGACTTCATAGCATTCTGGGCCACTCAATAGGCCACCTCAGCAATGCTGAGCAATTTTAACCTCCAGTTCCAATAAGGAATTTCAGTCCATGTAGAAGGTAAGCTTATTTCTCATTCTATGGATCCAGCCTGGGGCAGGGCTATGCAGTTACTTCTTTCATATGACATAATTCCCATCGGGAGAGTGTTCAATTGCAGAAAAGTTGGCTCTGGGAGGCCTTGACTTTTCTCCCTTGAGATGTGGTGGAGAGTCTACGGCCATACCACCCTGAACGCGCCCGATCTCGTCTGATCTCGGAAGCTAAGCAGGGTCGGGCCTGGTTAGTACTTGGATGGGAGATGTGGTGGAGACAGTGGGACGGAGTCAGAATCCTGAGTAATTGGAAGTGAGAGTGGCTGGGGAGCGAGGCGACCTCTCCAGTAACCTGTGTGAAGCCCTGTGTCAGTGACTGGAGTGGAACAAGGCCCAAGTGATGACTTCTGTGAAGGGTGAGTGAAAGAAGCCTACAAAGGAGAAAGCAATCAGATTTAAATAGCCTCTATGCTCCACGCAGATGGGGAGGACATTTCCTGACTCTGACCTCTTCCTTCCCCATGTTCATGACACCCTGGGGAAAAGTGGATAAAGGAGGGAGTGGCCGATGCTGGCTGGGTCTGAGTGGAAGGATCACAGTCACCTCACTCCCTTTCCTACTGCAGCTTTTAGCCTGGGCCTCCCCTGACACTGAAGGACAAGAGAAACACAGCCAAGATGCATGCAGTAAGCCCTGAAGCCTCGTGCTTCTGTACCTCACGTGGGAGCCACCACATAGTCACCACAATCCATATGGATTCCGTCTTCTCACCCATACCCTTTTTTTTTTTTTTGCAACACTGTTGGGTTGAACTCAGGGCCTCACAAATGCTTTGCAGGAATTCTACCACTGGACTTCACCCCAGCCCCTTTTTAATGTTTTACCTTGAAACAAGGTCTACAAAAGTTATACAGACTCACTCTGGCTTTGAACTTGTGATGCTGCTGCCTCGGCCTCTCAGGTCACTGCAATGACAGGAGAGTGCCACTGCATTTGGCCTCACCCACACTGTTTTAATTCTCAGTGGTGTTTCCACTTGGCCTCCCAGTAGTCTTAAGTTTATTCTCTTGCTTCTGTTCTCCATGTTGTTGTTGTTGTTGTTGTTGTTAGGTGCCGTCGAGTAGAGTCAGACTCATAGTGACCCTCATAGGGTTTTCAATGGCTGACTGTTCTGGGATTGCCTTGGGAGTGGGTTGTCACATCCTTCTCCCATTTTTGCTGTGCTGGGAATTGAACTCGGGACCTCAAAGACTGCAGAGCAGCGCTCTGCCAACTGAGCTAAATCCCAGCCCTATTCTCCATGTAGTATGTGAAAACCACAGCCGTGTGTGTGAAGATCACACAATTTTCTTCATGCAATCTTCAGTGCACCGGTAGGAGCTCCAGAGTTCATCCCCAGATAATGAGAGCTTAAGAACTCTGATAAATACATTGCCTGTGTTTTCACACTGTCTGTCTCTGTTGAGCCCTAGGCCCACTGATGCCAAAACCATAGTTTTGAAAAGCAAATTTTGACTCATTTTTCAAGGCCTTAAACCATCCAACTATCTATAGCATGAAAGAAAGAATTCCTTGCCCTGGGCTGTTTTCTCTGTTATCTTTTGCTACTTGTGCCATTCACTGTCTTGTCCAATCTGGTCAGTGTTTGTGTTCTTCCCAGAGATGCCAAGTCGTTCACACTCTTTCTCCTGTGACATGCTCTTCCTTGGTCCTTCAGCCTGCCTGCCCTTTCCTGTGACCCACAATAATTCTCATGCAATATCCACATTAGTCTTGTCCATCCTTTTCTGACAGTAGTGGTCAACCCATCCTGCATAAGCCCTTTGCCAAGTACCCACTAGTCTATCACATAGATACTGCTGATCTCGTAAACATAGTTCTGGAGATTGCCCAATTGAAAGGTCCTATTTCACTACTTCCTTGGGTACTGATGGAATCCCCAAATATGTCATGCTGTATATTAAGCTATGGTGTATCTGAGTACAGGGAGCTCCTAAGTTGTCCATTGGAAAAGTCGGAGTAAACTGAGAGAAGAGAAGGTAAGATATTAGGCACATATACACGTATGAGGGGGCTGGGATTTAGCTCAGTTGGTAGAGCACTGCGCTGCAGTCTCTGAGGTCCCGAGTTCAATTCCCAGCACCACAAAAATGGGAGAAGGGCCTGGCAATCCACTCCCAAGCAATCCCGAAACAGTCAGCCATTGAAAACCCTATGAGGGTCGCTATGGGTCGGATACCGACTCGATGGCACCCAACAACAACAACAACACATATGAGGAGTTGGCACATAATTCAATTCTTTACAAAATTCTTTACAATATCTTTACAAATAGCAGGATTGCTGATAGATAATACCTTCTTACAGGTGGCCTGGTATGTAGGGAGTAACACACTTTACAAATGAACACAATAGTTTGCCTCCATGTCTGGACTAGGAAGGAGGAGGATTCTTCACTGAGGCAAGACCCCTCCTGTGATAAAGAGGAAAACCTGTTTTGTAGCTTACAAAGGCCAATCTAAGCCAAAGGATGAGAAAAATATGACACAAGATCACAAAGACCAGATCGCAAAGAGAGGAAGAATATCTGTTCCCTTACCTTCAAAGCCCCAAAAGTCCCATTCCTTCATGCAAGTGCCCAGTTCACAGTTGTCTGTAGTTCTCACCAGATGTCCAGAGCATTCCACAGAAGTCCACAGATGTCCTTATATCTCAACAGTATCCAGCCATGGCAGCAGTGTCCAGATGCCTGCAGTGTGCACAGGTTTCTGCAGATGTAAGCAGTGTCCACAATGTCTGCAGAAGTCTACAGATGTCCACAGATGCCTAGAGATGTTTGCAGTTGTTGGCAAATGTTCAAAGATGCCCCCAACTGCATTGCAAGGCTTGCACAATTCCTGACCTCTATCTCAGAAGCATGGAAAAAGGATGTGGCAATATACTCCTGAGGCAATCCCAAAACAGTCAGCCATTGAAAACCGTATGAGGGTCGCTATGAGTCAGACATGACTCGACAGCACCTAACAACAGCCTCAGAAGCGTCAATGCAGCTGTTCATGGATTTTCCCTACTGGGCCTGCTCACTATATTATTTCTATCTCAGAAAGTGTAGCTTTCTCTCTCTCTTTAGTTATTGGGGAGATGTGGGGATCATAGGTAAGTGGGTCTGGAGCATGGGTCCAGCAATCTGGCAGCAATCCCTCCGTCCTTGTATTTGCTGGATAAGAGATTTATACCTGACACATAAGTTGCAGTAGAGAATTACAGATAGGATTTATTAAAGATAGTACACCTTTAAGGAATAATTACAGGGAAACTGAGGCAAGTGTAGAAGCCTAGGTAAACCTGGAAAGGAAATTGGAAAAGCCTTCATCCCAGGGTGAATAGGGCATAAGGATGTTTCTATTCCCCAAGGAAAGGCAAAGAAGCCAGAGAACAAGAAAGTTAAGCAGACTTTTAGAAGGAAAGGGGCCTTGGATAGACAAGAAGATGGTAGGGCTGAGAGAAGGGAGACAAGTGCATGTGGTCGCTAGAGAGGGAAGAGCAGAGACAAAGGGAGAGAGAGTGAACTTGTGGAAGAAGAGAGAGCTTGTGAGGGAAGAGAGCAGGGGTGCATGTTCTCTCTAGTCTTATTCAAACTAGGGTATGCCAAGTGTGACATCAGCCCTGGGCAGCTAGCTCTGGGTACCTAGTGTGATGTGGGCCTAGGGTCTTTGTTCTGTAAATGGCTTAATGGCTTGGATAGGGTACAAAACCCATTTGAAAATGTCCTCAGAGATGCATGTGGCTTCTTCATTATGATGGAACTGCAGGAGCCATTTGCAATCCCCCTTTTCTCCATATTGCCTGGTGATGCCTATGCTAGCTACCTAACACTTTGTCTTTCCATCCTCCTTCTCTCAACACTGACCAAAATCTTCAGTCTACTTTCCCGAGCACTCAAGGCGCCATCTACTTCTCTAACTCTAAATAAGCTAGTGCCCTTCTAGGCCCATTTTTAAATTATTTTATAAACATAACCTAGGACTGAAGTATTGCTGCCTGGCTAACAGGAGGAGTGTATGTTTGCAGACAAAGATGGCTTCATTTAATTTTCAAGATAGGCAGGGGATGTAGCTCAGTGGTACATCACTAGCCTAGCATGTGCAAGGCCCTAGGTTTGATCCCTAGCACAATAAGTAAATAAATTTTAAAGATAACTTGAAAGCCCTTTTTTGTGATTATAAGTAAAAATAAAACAAATGAATTTGAGATAAGAAATGCTTTTATAAAGCTAAAACAGATAGAAGATCAAGGCAGAAAATGACAGGAAAATTGTCTGGAGTTGATTCACCATGAAAGAAAAGTGATTTAAAAAACTACACAGTTGCCTTCCATCCTCCACAAAGGTCCCACCTCCTTTCAGTCGTGTTACAGTGGAGATCCAGCCTGCAGGAAATGACCCACTGGAGGACAAACGACACCCAAACCATGTTAAGCTCTACGGCAACCACTGAAGCCCCAGAGATTCCAGGTTGTAAGTCCTGATATTTCCGTGTCAGTTTTGTCCCACCCGCAGAAAACAAGCATATAACCTATCAGAAATCCCCTTGAAGCTTGGGAAACTTTCCACTGAGCAACATGTCTATGAGTGGAGGGCCCCCAGGAGCAACGGAACAGTACAGCCACAGTCACATGCCCTGAAAGGGGCACCTGATCAATTACAAATAGATTTATTTACCTTCCTGTGGGACTGCTACTTGCAGGGGGAATTTGAATACCCCTGGACTGACATTGTCCAGACTCTCTGTCCTTTTCTCTTTTTATCTGACCTACAAAAATCCTACATCTCTATCATAACTCAAATCATTTTGTGCTCCCTTTAGCTGTGCCCCCTTAAAAGTACCACATTCTTACCTTTCTCTTTGATTTCTCCAACAATGTGGTTCATAATTTCACCATACTACCCTTTTCCTGTCATCATTTCCTAGTCTCCAATCTCCCTAAGGACTTCAGTTTTCCAGACTTTATCCATACTCTTAAGGCTACCCATCAAGTGCTAAATTCTACAAGTCCTGCCCTCACTCAGGATTTCTGGCTATGCCTATCACTTTCATCTGACAGCTATTCCACTGCCTCTGTTCCTCCACTTGTTTGGGACACCTTCAATATATCTTGTTGTTGTTAGGTGCCGTCGAGTCGGTATCCGACTCATAGCCACCCTCTGTACAACAGGGGAAACACTATTTATTGTCAGTGCTTCTCTGCTGTTCATAGGGTTTTCAATGGCAGATTGATTTTTGGGAGGGGGTTGCCAGGTCCTTCTTCCAAGCCTACAGCTTCTGGTTTTCCCGGGCGGTCTCCCATCCAGGTACTAACCAGGCCCGACCCTGCTTAGCTTCCGAGATCTGACGGGATCGGATGCCACAGGGCTATGGGTGCAGGCTCAATGTATCTTATCATCTCAAAATATGAGGAGGAGATGCCTTCCAGCTGTTATGTGTAACTAAATAGCCTCTATGATTTCAAAATTACTGGCATGACATGGACAATGTTTACTGGAAGGAGTCCAACTCCTTCAAGGTTTTTTTTTTTTTTTTTTTTTTTTTTTTGCGGTACTGGGGTTGAACTTCAGTTCCCATTCAACACTTACCTCTGAGTTACATGCTTTTCTCCCTTGGAGTAATGACAGGAAAGTAAGGTGTGATGTCTCCTGGTTGCTGTGAGAGTCTCTGCATGTTAAGCTCTCTCTGCCCTTGGGTGGGCATAGAGTGTTAGACACTGCTTCTCACCATCTTCACGCCTTTGGTGTGTCTATTCCTAGCCTTCCTGCTGTGTCTTCAGCCTCAGCTCTTCCTCCTTTCTCTGCTCACAGCCCTGGTTTCATCCTGCATGGCTGTCATGGGCACAAGAGCGTTCCAATGCCCTTCCCGCTCTCTCCCACAACCCCACCTGCCCCTCTGAGGGCAAGAGTGGGGGCTATATTTTGATGCTGTGGAATCAGCATGGATACCAAGAGGGACAGGAACAGAGAAGAGAGTGGAGAGGACACAGAGAAGTTAAACTGTTCTGCCTAATAAGGATCTGGAAGAGACCAGACTATGCGAACAGAGGTAACAGTCCCTGAGATGTAGGGATGGGATGAGATTTGGAAGGAGGCCGAGAAATGCTCTATAGGTTAAGAGAATGTCAAAAAATAGGAAGGTGAGGAAGACTGTGGAGATCATTTTCATCTGTTTTATTTTTGAGACAGGGTCTTCACGTGCAGCCCTGACTGGCTTCAAACTCATGATCTTCCTGCTTCAACCTCCTCAGTCCTGGGATGACAAGTCTGTGCACCACGCCTGGATGTTACTGCTCACTTTATGTTGTTGTTGTTGTTAGGTGCTGAGTCGGTATCCGACTCATGGCGACCCTCATAGGGTTTTCAATGGCTGACTATTTCAAGATTGCCTTGGGAGTGGATTGCCAGGCCCTTCTCCCATTTTTGCGGTGCTGGGAATTGAACTCGGGACCTCAGAGACTGCAACACAGCGCTCTACCAACGGAGATAAATCCCAGCCCCTCTCACTTTATAGGACAACAGTAATACTTGAAATGTGTGATTGTTCTCACCATGACACCTGCTGACCTTTCCATCTTTCTCTTCACTTGGGCACGTCCATATTCCCCATTGCTATACCTCTGAGCTCTCTCCTTCCACTCATCAGCTTTACCTCTCATTCCTCAGTGTCCACTTTCTTGCATAATTTCCTTTTCAAATTTCTTTCTTTTTTTTTTAATGGTACTGGGGGTTGAACCCAGGGCCTCACGTTTGCATGCTTTGCAAGTGCTGGACCACTGGGCTGCACCCCCAGCTCATTTTTTTACTTTTTGAGACAGGGTCTCACTAAGTTGTGCAGACTGCCTCTGGTCTCAAATTTGCAATCCTCCTGCCTCCGCCTCCCGAGCCGCTGGGATTACAGGCGTGCACCACCGTGCCCGGCAACTTTTCAAATTTCTCAGATTGAGTATCTGACTTTCTCAGCTCATTTCTTTGGGGACACAGCACTAAGAATGGGAGCCACCTCACAAGTCTTCTCGAAATTGGCCTGGCTTCACTTTGGTCAGTGGAATTCTGTTCTATGTGGCCCAGCCTGAGCAGGTTTGCTTAACATAGCACAACTATCATGACATACTGATGATATGTTTTTGGGTATAATGGTTGGGGCCTTTAATTCTAGAAGTTTGTCAGATATTAACTAGTAACCTAAACCTCTCAGCCAACTCTGCTTTCCTCTTGACAAAGCCTTTCCAACAGTATAGGCACTTGGGTTTTAGTGGGTGTCGTGATTTGAATATAAAGTGCCCCCCAGGGTCAAGTGCTTTATTGTTGCATCCCTAGCTGGTGGTGCTACCCTAGGAGCTTGCGGATATTTGAGAGGCAAGTCTAGCTAGGCAGAAGTGAGTCATTGGGGTGGGCCTTCAAAGAGTTTATCTAGTACATGGGACTGTTCTCTCTGTTTCCTGGTCTCAAAGATGCAAGGTCATGGGTCATGGGCCCTGTTTCCTGCCGCTGTCATACCTGCCCTACCGCCATTACAGACTGACTTGTGAGACTTCAATAAATCTCTTTGCTCCAGTGAAGCACAGCTAGAGTGAAGACAGCTAAAACAGAGTGAAACATGACAGATGTGTCTCCAAAATGGCTAGTGGTCAGCACTTCTTTTTCATTGTATTGTGGTTTGAGCCCATGGCCTGGCTTGTACTTTGAACCAATTTAACAGTGAGCTGCACCTCAACTCCCTTTTGAAAATTTTTTATTTTGAGTCAGTGTCTCCTTCAGTTACACAGGCTGCCTCTGGCCAGGAACTTGCTATCCTTAGAGAGAAGCATTTTTTTTTATTAGAAATTTTTAATGTACATCATAATGTGATTCATTTTGACATGCTTTTCGTTGTGACAATTTTCATATATGCAATTTGATAAGCATTATTCATATAGGTTACCCCTTACCCTCCTCTATGTTTCCCCCCTCCCCCCTTCCTATCTAAGTTTCCCATCCAAGTCTTCTCTATCTTTTACTATATAG